>JAKOGI010003259.1:30000-45000 GCA_029747015.1 Carnegiea gigantea | reverse complement strand
GATTCGAAAAAATTTAGTTAATTCAAGCTGAAGGTTTCAATTCGAAGTAAGGTAAATACGTTTAGCTTGGATTTGAATTTATTTACTTTGTTCATGCCTGAAGATGTCATTCGAAATGAATTATAAACACTTAGAATTAACGTATATGTGATTAGTCGTGTCATAATCGTATATGAATCATAAACATATATGAATCATAATCATATATCAACATCAAAATGAGTCGTAATTACTTAGAATTAACGTATAAATATGCTCAGTTATTTCATAATCACTGGTTAATTTCAAAGTGAATTTTAAGAGCTCAAAATCAACGTATATGAAAGTTTAGTCGTTCCATGATTGTTTATAAACTTCGAAGAGAATCATTTTATGCTTAAATAGAGATTTGATTCATGTTAAGCTTGAAAGGCATGAATAGTTAAGTTTGAATGGCATGAATAGGCTTAAATGTAACTTCAAATCGATACTTGACTATTTGATTGAATTATACTTAGGAAACAGCTCTAGAAATAATATTTGAACGACGAACTAAGCATGTTTATGTCCCTTAACTGAAATATATGAATGTAATCGTGTTTCATGCTTAGTTGGTTTAACTTAGCTTGCTAAACGTCCATTTCAAGTTAAGATCGTATGAATGCCTGTTACATATATATGAGTGTGTGGTTATAACCGTTGGTTGTAGCGCACTGCTAATTGTCAGCTGTATATTCAGTAAGTTAAGCATTGGTAAGTTGCGTAAGTTTTTGTATCACTTTTCAGTATATCCTAATGATTAGGATGCTAGATTGTAAATTAAAAACTAAGATGGTAGTTGGATGGTTTGAGGAAGAACTATGAGTGGTTCGAGGTTCTTGTGGTACGGTGCTTGTGAGGAGGGAGTCTAGGTTGTGAATTGACCGCAATCGTGTGGATTGCGAGGCCATGTGTGGCTCATTGTGTTGAATTGATTATAGAGTGCTTGAATGTGATACATGTTCACCCCCTTCACTTCGATGTTCTTAAGTTGCATTATGCGCATAATGGTGAGTTTTTCAAGGAATGATTTCATGTTTTGAAATGATAGTAACCATAATTATTAGTGTATGATGGCCTATTTTAACTAAATGAATACAGTTTTGGGAGTGAACTCGCTCGAATGGGGGAATCCCTAAAGAGTTTATAAATGCGTGAGTTGTATGAAAAGTATTTCACTGTGAGAGGCAGCAAAATTATTAGCCATTATGGCCGATACGCTTTCAATTGGCTAAGATAATGTGCTTTGGACAATATGATATGATTTGAATGATGTTGCCTAGAGAATGAGTCCTGGTACTAGGAGACCCTAGAAGACCCTGACGAGGGTAATGCAATGGTCCGATATGTTATATGTAGCCATCCCGGGAGTAAGAGCTTAAGTGTGAGCATTAGGTCTCACTATGGGGTTGAGAATAGATCTCACCCAATCAGCACCCTGTAATGATCTTATACCAGATGTATTTTCCTAAAAAGCAAAGAAAAGCAATTGGCACTTTGCCATTTTATATGTTTCGAAAGGAAAGAGGGTTTTTACGGGCCCTAAGAGGCCATATGAAATGAGATATGAAAAGCTTATAAGGGTCTTTGCATGACCAATACGAAATGAAATGTCTTTTGAAAGAACAAGAGCCTCAAGAGGCTAAGCAAAGTGCTTTCAAGAAAAGAAGAAAAGTTTTCTGTGCATGTTATATGCTTTTCTTAAGAATGAAATGTGAATGAGATTTCAAGTAAGGTAAGTGAAGTATTTTCACGAAAAGAAAGAAAGATGCTTGTGCATATCATATGAATGAAATCTAAGTAAAGCGTTATATGAACATTCCAAGTATAACTTATGAATGAGATGCTAAGTAAGATACGATTATGAAAAGGAGAGCCTAATAAGCATGTTTCACGCATACCCTATGAATGAGACTTGAAATATGTGTGTGCCTTATGCATATCATACGAATGAAATGCCAAGACAAGAATGATTATGAAATAAAAAGATAACTTTATGTGCACATCATACGAATGAGGTTTCATGCATAGTTTAAACTGGAATGCTAAGAACCCTATGCTTAGCCTATAAAAGAAAGTTTCTATGTTTAGCCCTTGATGCTTGCTTAAGTGCTAAGGGCTTGTTAGTTAAGAAATTCAGAGGCCTAAACATGAATTTCAACAACTAAAATGAAGTTTATGCTTAGTAGTATTTTACAAGAGCTTCGAGAATGCCTAATATAATAGTAAAGTATGAATACGTGATGTGTGACTATTAAAGATACTATTGCCTTCAACGGTTTTGGTTTTAAGGGGGTCGGGGGACACTCACTGAGGGTGTGGTTGCTCATCCCACTACTCTTGCCCCCTTTTTCCCCTGGTATTCTTTATAACAGGAAAAAGATTGAATCAGCTATGATAAGATGGAATCTGTTCATGCTTGCAAGGTGCCGTTTGTACTCATTTGAGGGGATCTTACGTGTTTATGAAGTCATGTTATGTATTCTCAATTTAAAATGTTTGTAAATAGGTATTCTAAGTTCATGTAATGCATATTGTTTCTGAGTCGCTCGGTATGGCCTTATGAGCAAACCATCTAGTCAGTTAGATGTCTTTTGGTTAAAGTTAGCTATGTTTGGGATGTAAACCCTAATACTCCGGTTGTGTGAACCGTTGAGTTGTATCTTTCGCTTTTCCTTTATTAATGAACTATTCTGTTTGGTGTACTCCGAGCGGGTGGCTCGTTGAGTTATGAACTCCGGCGTGTGGCCGTTGAGTTTCTTTTAATGTTTTGCGCTTTCGTTGATTATAGGGACTTTTTGTAAGGCTTTTAGCCTGAAAACGGTCAGTTTTTAGGGGAAACTCTGTCCGTTTCGTCCTAGAATTTCAGTAACAAGTTAGGAAAACATAATGCTTCCGGCGATAGGGGCTAGGGGTGTTACATTGATGGTATCAGAGTAAAGGTTCTGCGACCATAGGCCGCGACCTGAGTCTTGCATTTCATATAGTCGCCTAGGAACACTCTGTGGTTATGTGACATATGTTTTGCTTGTGTGCAAAAGTGAACTTTGTATGATCGTTGCTGCACTTAAGTAGTTATGTATGGTTCGAGAAGGTCGATTGAGTAAAAGTGGCGAGTTGTGCGTTAGTATAAGAGCCAAATAGCTCTCCCCACACCTTCAAGTGACGTAGTGAGTACTTCATTGGTGCAATATGTTCCTAACGTGCTAACTGACTTCACTGATTGACTTTTAGATGATCCGGTTCAGCCAATCGGATGTATGTGAGTCGTGTGTTGGGAAGTGAGTCCAATTCACTTGTATCATGTGAGCTAAGTGATGTTTTGATTGATAAATGTTTTCTTCGTGCGCTCTGATAAGGCAAACGATAGTTAAAGCACGTCAAATAGACTCGAGCGATTGAAAATTCTTTTCTAAGCTCGTCTTTGCCCCTCAAGTACGATTTGCTCCTCGGGCCCCACAATGGAGTGAGCAGACGTACTCGAATGTTGGTAGAGAGAGAGAGCTAGAAGCAGTTAACCATCCTTTTATTAAAAACAAAGAGATTCGAAATAGATAAGCTATTTTTCATCCTTCGAAACTCAAGATTTTGAGATGTTAATGTCGTTTTGACTATCGAGCCAAGGTTATCTTACACCGGAGGATTAGCTTCCCATTAGTAATGAAGAGGGAGTTTAGACTTATAAATATGCGCCTTTATGTTTATCAAATGTTGCTTGTAAATGTGTATGTGCTATGATGTGTACGTCGATAGAATCCTTCGTAATGAGCTAGGAAAGGAATGATTGGAAACTAGCTGCTATGATTGATAATCGTAGTAAATGATACCTTTCATTTTGAATTCTGAGTTTGCTGAGTATATTAAGGGCTGCCCTTGTATACATGCTTGAAAGACTAAATGCTAGTGGTAGGATCTCGCTAAACATCGCGTAAGTGTACCTACTGTTCTCCTTCCTTGCCATTGTTGCCTAATCTGTATATTACTTGCTTTCTATTATATGGATTGTTATCCATGATTGGGGTGACGATTTTTTGGCTTGGACGAACCCTAATACACCTAGAAAGCGAAAGGGAGGAAGAACTTAGCAGACTTTGGAATTGTACATAGTAATGATCTCTACTAAGGTAAGCGAACTACAGTGAGACCCATATGATCACCTATGGGATAGGTGTACCTTGTAGACCGTCAACGCATACCTATAAGACCATTAGCACCGTAGTTCTTACCCATGCTAGTTGATTGATGATCAGCCGTACGTTTTATGAGTGAATGGTACAGTAAATACACGTCATTGGAGTTGCTTATCATGAACTTTAGTTGCATAGTGGCTGGATTGATTAGGTGGTTTAACCAATATGAACCATTGCTTGTACGATCTCTGAGTCATTACCTGCATTCCACAAGTTCTATTATCCCATGATATGGTTTGAACAACTATATACATATGCATTTAATGCATGATGTGGTGACCTTAGGTGTCTATCTTCACCTTTGGTTGCTTTTGTGCAATCCATGCTTGACTTGAGTTTGGTTTGGTAGGTGACTTAATTATCCAGACGAATGATGTTTCATAATACACGGCATGACATGACCTTTGACTCGTTGTTTACATGCACGTATTCTTGCCGTAGCATTATCTTCTTAGTTGTTTCTATCGACATACCATGCTAGTTCATGCCATTCATGATTCTTCATCTTTAGTGCTCTGTTGTAGACCTTACGTGATGCCAATGTGAATTCGAGTGTTACTCCAAGTCCCTTCATTGTCAATGTGATGTAATATGATGTTGATGTGATAGCTTCCTGACCAATTGATTTGACTTTAGAATGATCCAATATCTTGATGCCTTTGAATGGACCTAACTAAGTTAACTGCCTTCATACGAGCTTGACATGTCTTGAATAAGTTGTCATGAATGAAAAGGCCTAAAAGTTAGCTGGGATTGATGTACAGACATCGGAATGTTGGTGCATATGTTTTCCTTTTGTAAATTGCTTGCCATGTATGTTTCAGATGCGTTCATGCTCCCCGAGACTCCTAAGCTTAAGAATATTGGATTGCTAATACTATGCAATTCCATTATGCTTAAATGATACTATGTGGTGCTATGTGACATTTCTATTACTCTAAATGTGTTATAGTAGTTTCTATGTTAATCATTGTGATCCCCAAAGTGACTTGAATTCACGTTTTAGAATGAGGCCGCTAGTGTATGACCTTAAGATGTCATTGTCTCAATTATCGTGCCTTTAGATGCTAACTTATAGATGCATATGCATAGAATTATTGCTTGTCGTGCGAACTCAGTCTAGATCATTGAAAATCTATGTTTCATTTTCAAAACAAACTCACTATGGTTGTCCATGCCAACTCATTTGCCCCTCTTCAATGCGATTTGCCCTCGGCACCTTAATAGAGTGAGTAGACGCTTGAAGAGAACCGGCGAGGAGGAGACTGGATACCATAAGCCATTTTCTTTCGATTTAAAAGAAGCAATGTCTTCAAAATGACCTTTTGGAAACCTACCGCGTAAATCCTAGTTGTGTGCGTGCATTCTAGGAAAGACCGAACTTAGATTTAGAATTTCAAGGATGAAATTCTTTTAAGGGGGGAAAAATGTAAGACCTACATTCTTTGTTTTCCATTAAGCTAACTGTATTACCTTTTTACGATATAAATTCGTATTTTTAGCAACTACATGAGTTAAATTATTATCGATGTGCTTTTGGGAGCTATAATTTCACAAAAAAGGAGATCATTATTAGTATTATTGATTTCAAAGTCAATTCGTGTCATTTATGCCTTTAAATTATATTGATAGTTTAATTTAGCCGTTATGCGATTTATTTAGTCGTTTCCGGAAAACGATTAGGTTTTCAACCTTAGAATTAGTTGTGGTTTATTGAATCGAACCTAGACGTATTTGAGATCGAATAATCAACGAAGGGTCGTATTATCGATTTGGGATAGGTTGTGAGGTACGAGATTAGAAATTAGACATGCGATTTTAGTTGATTGGGCAAGCGACAAAGAAACAAAAAGGGGGAGGCCAAAGCCCCTTTCTCTTTCATCTTCATCGCGACAGGGGGGTCCTCTGCCCCGGCCCGACGACCACCAACGCGAGAGAGAGAGAGAGACAGAGAGAGAGAGAGGGCGAGAGAGAAGGAGGTGTCGCGGGCCAGGCAGCGACGGAGGCGGTGGCGGCGACCCGCGACACCACGACAGAGAGGGGGCGACAGACCGCGAGCCAAGAAAGGAAGCGGTTTCTCAAACCCGAACCCATGAGACCACCGGAAAGAGAGAGAGAAGGAGGGGGGGCTCCGAGCAATCTGCCGCCGGCGACCGTCGCAACCAAGGCCGGCGAACCACCTCACGCGTGGCTGAGCCGAAAACTGGACGCTGGCAATGCCGGTTTGGCATGAATCCGGCCGAACACCTAGCAGATTTGGAGCATGCAAGAAATCGCGAGTTAGGTTTTTGGGTTTGGGCTAGGTCGAGTCACGCACGAAGACCAGAGGAGTATCTGGGTGTTAGTGTTCGATTTTTGGCCTCAATTTAAGCTAAATCGCGTATCTCGAGCGTGGAATCGAGGTGGGTGTTCCTCGCCTCCTAAATTAGTATTAATTTCGCAAACGTTTTAGCGGAATCGATGTTGCATCTTAGACTAGCATAGTCAATTGTTAGAATGTGCTGCCTCAGATTGGATTCTGAGATGAAACATACATGCTTAGCATCGAAGTGGATCAATTTTGTTAGTTCATGCATGAGATTTAATTTCGAAGCGATTTATATACGTTTAGCGTCGATTCGAATCAATTTAGGTGAATTATGCTTGAAATGTTAATTCGAAGTAATTTGCATATGTTTAGCTTCCATTTGAATCAATTGACATAAGTTATACTTGAAATGTTAATTCAAATTGACTTACATATGTTTAGCTTCCATTCGAATCAATTGACATAAATTATACCTGAAATGTTAATTCGAAGTGGTTTATATTTGTTTAGCTTCAATTCGAGTTAATTGACGTAGATTATGCCTGAAATATGAATTCGAAACGAATTATGTATGTTTAGCTTCGATTCGAATAAATTTAGTTAATTCAAGCTGAAGGTTTCAATTCGAAGTAAGGTAAACACGTTTAGCTTGGATTCGAATTTATTTACTTCGTTCATGCCTGAAGATATCATTCGAAATGAATTATAAACGCTTAGAATTAACGTATATATGATTAGTCGTGTCATAATCGTATATGAATCATAAACATATATGAATCATAATCATATATGAACATCGAAATGAGTCGTAATTACTTAGAATTAACGTATAAATATGCTCAGTTATTTCATAATCGTTGGTTAATTTCAAAGTGAATTGTAAGAGCTTAAAATCAACGTATATGAAAGTTTAGCCGTTCCATGATTGTTTATAAACTTCGAAGTGAATCGTTTTATGCTTAAATAGAGATTTGATTCATGTTAAGCTTGAAAGGCATGAATAGTTAAGCTTGAATAGCATGAATAGGCTTAAATGTAACTTCAAATCGATACTTGACTATTTGATTGAATTATGCTTAAGAAACAGCTCTGGAAATAATATTTGAATGACAAACTAAGCATGTTTATGTCCCTTAACTGAAATATATGAATGTAATCGTGGTTCATGCTTAGTTGGTTTAACTTAGCTTGCTAAACGTCCATTTCAAGTTAAGATCGTATGAATGCCTATTAAATATATATGAGTGTATGGTTATAACCGTTGGTTGCAACGCACTGCTAATTGTTAGCTGTATATTCAGTAAGTTAAGCATTGGTAAATTGCGTAAGTTTTTGTATCACTTTTCAGTATATCCTAATGATTAGGATGCTAGATTGTAAATTGAAAACTGAGATGGTAGTTGGATGGTTTGAGGAAGAACTATGAGTGGTTCGAGATTCTTGTGGTACAGTGCTTGTGAGGAGGGAGTTTAGGTTGTGAATTGACCGCAATCGTGTGGATTGCGAGGCCATGTGTGGCTCATTGTGTTGAATTGATTATGGAGTGCTTGAATGTGATACATGTGCACCCCCTTCACTTTGATGTTCTTAAGTCGCATTATGTGCATAATGGTGAGTTTTTCAAAGAATGATTTCATGTTTTGAAATGATAGTAGTCATAATTATTAGTATATGATGGCCTATTTTAACTAAATGAATACAGTTTTGGGAGTGAACTCGCTCGAACAGGGGAATCCCTAAAGATTTTTATAAATACGTGAGTTGTATGAAAAGTATTTCACTGTGAGAGGCAGCAAAACTATTAGCCGTTATGGCCGATACACTTTAAATTTGGTAAGATAATGTGCTTCGGACAATATGATATGATATTGATGATGTTGCCTAGAGAATAAGTTCTAGTACTGGGAGACCCTAGAAGACCATGACAAAGGTAATGTAATGGTCCGATATGTTATATATAGCCATCCCGGGAGTAAGAGCTTAAGTGTGAGCGTTAGGTCTCACTATAGGGCTGAGAATATATCTCACCCAATCAGCACCCTGTAATGATCTTATGCCAGATGTATTTCCCTAAAAAGTAAAGAAAAGCAATCGGAACTTTGCCATTTTATATGTTTCGAAAGGAAAGAAGGTTTTTACGGCCCTTAAGAGGCCATATGAAATGAGATATGAAAAGCTGATAATTGTCTTTGCATGACCAATACGAAATGAAATGTCTTTTGAAAGAACAAGAGCCTCAAGAGGCTAAGCAAAGTGCTTTCAAGAAAAGAAGAAAGGTTTTCTATGCATGCTATGTGCTTTTCTTAAGAATGAAATGTGAATGAGATTTCAAGTAAGGTCAAGTGAAGTATTTTCACGAAAAGAAAGAAAGATGTTTGTGCATATCATATGAATGAAATCTAAGTAAAGCGTTATGTGAACATTCTAAGTATAACTTATGAATAAGATGCTAAGTAAGATACGATTATGAAAAGGAGAGCCTAATAAGCATGTTTCACGCATACCCTATGAATGAGACTTGAAATATGTGTGTGCCTTATGCATATCATATGATTGAAATGCCAAGACAAGAATGATTATGAAATAAAAGGACAACTTTATGTGCGCACAATACGAATGAGGTTTCACGCATAGTTTAAACTGGAATGCTAAGAACCCTATGCTTAGCCTGTAAAAGAAAGTTTCTATGCTTAGCCCTTGATGCTTGCTTATGTGCTAAGTGCCTGTTAGTTAAGGAATTCAGAGGCCTAAACATGAATTTCAACAACTAAAATAAAGTTTATGGTTAGTAGTATTTTACAAGAGCTTCGAGAATGCCTAATATGATAGTAAAGTATGAATACGTGATGTGTGACTATTAAAGATACTATTGCCTGCAACGGTTTTGGTTTTAAGGGGGCCGGGGGACACTCACTGAGGGTGTGGTTGCTCATCCCACTACTCTTTCCCCCTTTTTCCCCAGGTATTCTTTATAACAGGAAAAAGATTGAATCAGCTATGACAAGATGGAATCTGTTGATATTTGCAAGGTGTTGTTTGTACTCATTTGAGGGGATCTTATGTGTTTATGAAGCCACGTTATGTATTCTCAGTTTGAAATGTTTGTAAACAGGTACTCTAAGTTCATATAATGCATATTGTTTCTGAGTCGCTCTGTATGGTCTTATGAGCCAACCATCTAGTCAGTTAGATGTCTTTTGGTTAAAATTAGCTATGTTTGGGATGTAAACCCTAATACTCCGGTTGTGTGAACCGTTGAGTTGTATCTTTCGCTTTTCCTTTATTAATGAACTATTCTGTTTGGTGTACTCCGAGCGGGTGGCTCTTGAGTTATGAACTCCGGCGTGTGGCCATTGAGTTTCTTTTAATGTTTTGCGCCTCCTTTGATTACAGGGACTTTTTATAAGGCTTTTAGCCTGGAAACGGTCAGTTTTTAGGGGAAACTCTGTCCGTTTCGTGCCAGAATTTCAGTAAGAAGTTAGGAAAACGTAATGCTTCCGGCAATAGGGGCCGGGGGTGTTACATTGATGGTATTAGAGCGAAGGTCCTATGACCATAGGCCGCGACCTGAGTCTTGCATTTCATATAGTCGCCTGGGAACACTCTACGGTTATGTGACATATGTTTTGCTTGTGTGCAAATGTGAACTTTGTATAATCGTTGTTGCACTTAAGTAGTTATGTATGGTTCGAGAAGGTCGATTGAGTAAAAGTGGCGAGTTGTGCGTTAGTATAAGAGCCAAATAGCTCTCCCCACACCAGGAGAGAGAGTAGAAGGCCGGCGACGGTTTGCCGCCGCCACGCTGGCGACGGGTCGGCCGCCGTCGCTCCGCCAGCCTACCACGCCGTAGTCATCACGACAGAGAGAGAGAGAGAGAGAGAGAGGGGGCGAGCGAATTTAGGAGATCGAGAGATCGAGAGTGAGAAAAGGGGGCCGCGACCACGCCGGACATGGCAGAGGTCGACGCGGGCAAGGTGCCGCCGGTGGGTCCGAGTATTGGCGACCACCAAGAGCCATGTGAGTCAAGGGTTTGAAAGCTAGGGTTTCGAGTTTGAGAGTAGCAGCAAGGGGGAGATGGATTTCGGGTTCTTGAACATCCAAATCGAGCTCAAAGGTGTTTAGAACGGGTTCATAACTTGGAGTCCAGGTGGGTGTTTCTCACCTCTTAAGTGTTAGTAGTTTCGAAATTGTTTTAACCTTTAAGTTGCGATGCATGTTAAGTTTAGTTAGTTTATGCCTGAAAATGACTTCGAATCGATATACGTTGGCTTAGTTAGTTCACGCTTGAAAAATAACTTCGAAATGAATTATGCATGTTTAGAATTGATTCAAGTTTGTTTAGTTAACTCACGCCTAATTAATAGCCTCGGAATGAAATATGGGCATTTAGAACCAATACACGCTTATTTAGTTAATTCATGCCTGATTAATAGCTTCAAAACGAAATATGAATAATTAGAATCGATTTTAGTATATTCGGTTAGTACATGCCTGAAAGTTTAATTCGAAATGAGCTATGCGTGTTTAGATTCGATTCAAGTAAATTCAGTTATTATATGCCTGAAAATATAGTTCGAAATGGGTTAAGCATGTTTACAACCGAATCAAGTGAATTCAGTTAATGTATGCCTGAAAGGTTAACTTAAATAGTAACTTCGATATGATAAAGGAATGCTTAGAAACGTATTATGCTAAAATGACTTAAATAGGTTCGAATAGTAACTTTGATAAAATAAACGCATGCCTTGAATTGTATTATGTTCAAGTGACTTGTTTAGATTCAGATAATGACTTCAATGTAATAAATGAACGTCTAGAACCGTATTATGCTTAAATCGCTTAATTAGGCTTGAAATGTAACTTCTGAACAACGAATGAACGCCTCGAATCGTCACTTGTTTATTTATTTGAATTACGCTTGTGAAGTGGCCTTGGAAATAACATTTGAATGACGAACTGAGCATGTTTTACACCCTTAACTGCAATACATGAATGTGATTGTGTTTCATGCTTAGTTAGTTTAATTCAGCTTGCTAAGCATTCGTTTCAAGTTAATGCGATATGAACACACATATATGTACATATGGTTATAACTGTTGGCTGTAGCGCACTGCGGAATGATATTTACTTGATCGGTAAGTTATGTATTGGTAGGTTTACATATCGCTTTTCAGTATGACATAGGGGATTTGAATGTTATGATTATTGATTTGAAAACCGAGATGGTAGCTAGATGATTTGAGGTAGAATTATGAGTGGTTCGAGGTTCTTCGTGGTACGGTGCTTGTGAGGAGGGAGCCTGGTTTGTGAATTAACCGCAATCGTGTGGATTGCGAGGCCATATGTAGCTCATTGTGCTTGATTGATTATAAAGTGCTTGAAAATATGATACATGTGGACCCCCTCCCCTTCCATGTCGTCAAGTTACATTATGTGCATAAGGGTGAGTTTTTCAAAGAAGGATTTCATGTTTTAAAATGATAGTAGCCATAATTATTAGTGCATGATGGCCTATTTTAACCAAATCAATATAGTTTTGGGAGTGAACTCGCTTGAACGGGGAAATCCCTAAAGAGTTTTATAAAGGCGTGAATTGCATGATAAATGATTTTACTGTGAGAGGCAGCAAACTTATTAGTTATTATGACCAGTTTAAATGGCTAAGATAAGTGCTTAAGGACAATAGATGGGAGTGAACCTACTTGAATGGGGGAATCCCTAACCTAGGGAGTAATCCCTAGAGACCCTGACGAGGGTTAAGGTCTAAAAGTTAGTTGCCATCCCGGAAGTAAGAGCTTAGTGTGAGTTAATCCCACTGGGATTGAGTGTAGATCTCTCTCAACCAACACTTTATGATGATCTTATGCCCACAGTAGTTTCTTATTAAATAAGAAAAGTAGTCGGCGTTTTGTCTTTTTAAGTATTTCAGAAAGAAAGTTTTCAAGGGTCATTATGAGACCAAGATGAAAGAGATTCTTTTAAGGAATATGAACCTCAAGAGGCTAAAAGAAGAGTTTTTGCGAGCCTCAAGAGGCTAAATGAAGTGTTTTCAGTAAAAAGAAAGAAAGCTTCCTGTGTATAACATGTGCATGTTCTAAGTATAACTTATGAATGAGATGCTAAGTAAGATACAAATATGAAAAGAAAGTCTTATGAGCATATTTCATGCATACCTTATGAATGAGAATGGATTGAGGCTTGAAATGTGTGTGTCTTATGCGCATCATATGAATGAAATACCAAGAAAAGTGTGATTACGAAAGGAGATAACCTTATATGCACATCATATGAATGGAGTTTCATGCATAGTTTGAACGGAATGCTAAGAACTTATGTTTATGAAAAAGAAAGTCTCTGCGCTTAGCCTCGTCACTTGTTTAAGTGTTTCACTGCCTGTTAGTAAAGAAGATTGGTCATTTGGAGACCTAGAAATGTGTTTGAGTGCCTAAAGTAAAGTTCATGGTTAGTGATGTTTCCCTAAAAATTTTGTGAATGCCTAATATGATAGTAAAGTATGGATACGTGATATATGACTAGTAAAGATATTACTTCCTGTAATGGTTTTGGTTTTCAGGGGGTTGTAGGACACTTACTGAGCTTGTGGTTGCTCATCCCACTACTTTTCCCCCTTTTCCCCAGGTTTTCTTGGTGGCAGGTGAAAGTCAAGCCACTTATGCGGAGTTAAGTTTACCCCTGGTTGAAAATGAGTTATGTGTGCCGCATAGAAGTAGATTCACGAGTTTAACGATGTAATATAACATATTCCTAGTTTGTAATTGTTGTAAACTAAGTTTTCCAGCTCATATAATGCATATTGTTTATGAGTCGCTCTGTATGGCCGTGTGAGCCAACCATCTGTTTGGCTGGATGTCTTTACTCGAAATTAGCTGTATTTCGGAATGTAAACCCTAGTACTCTGGATGTGTAGACCGTTGAGTTGTATCTTTTACTTTTCCTGTATTAATGAACTATTCTGTTTGTGTACTCTGAGCGGGTGGCTCGTTGACTTATGAACTCCGGCGTGTGGCTCTTAAGCTTCTTTTAAATATTTTATGCTTCCGTTTATTTGCAGGGGTTAAATGTTAGGCTTTTAGCCTGGAAAGTAACAGTCAGCTTTTAGGGGAAACTCTATCCATTTCACCCCTGAATTTAAATATAAAGTTAAGAAAACATAACGCTTCTGACCCTAGGGGCTGGGGGTGTTACATATGTCTCATTGCGCATTTTATTGGTGATGATTGGAATTTATGTAAAAGAATAATCAACTTTTGTCCTTTTGCTGGTCATTCTGGGGAACTTATTGGGAGAGCAGTTGAAAAGTGTCTAACTGAATGGAATTTAAAAAATGTTATGATTGTGATGGTTGACAATGCAAGTTTAAATGATGTTGCTATTCAATATTTGAAAAGAAAGATTAATCATTGGGGGGTTACTGTCTTGGATGGTAATTATTTACAAATGAGATGTGTGGCGTATGTTTTGAATCTTATTATGAAAGGTGGATTAAAGGATCTTGATCCATCCATTGTTAAAAACTGTTTTGCTGTAAGATTTGTGAGGTCTTCACCTGCAAGGTCAAAAAAGTTTAAGGCTTGTGTAGAAGAGGAAGGCATCAATGAAAAAGGTCATGTTTGTTTAGATGTTGATACAAGATGGAACTATACTTTTTTGATACTTGAATGTGCTTTGAAATTTAGAAAGGCATTTAGTAATTTGGAATCAAAAGGTGGTCTTTACATTAAGGAAATGAGAAAGCATAGTGGTCCACCTAATAACAGTGATTGGAAGAAAGTTGCTGCATTGTTGCCCTCTTTCAGAATCTTTTATGAAACCACTTTGAAGTTATCTGGGTCTCTTTATGTGATAGGTAATTCTTTTGTACCCCAAATATATGAAGTTAGCTACTTGATATTGGGTTATTCTACCAATGTGGATTAGAGCATTAGGAATATGGCATATCAAATGAAAGCCAAATATGGCAAGTATTGGGCAAATGTTGATAATATCAACGGCTTGTTGTTCATTGCTTTAGTCCTGGACCCCAGATACAAATTGGATTACGTTGAATGGGTGATACGGACTAATTATGACGGTGAAAGTGACAATATGTTGTTTGTTAAAGTCAAATACACTTTAAGATCTTTGTTTGATCATTACTCATCCAGTGTTCCTCCTCCAAAGCGAAAAATAGAAGCATTAAGTAGTGTCACTCCTTCTAGTGCTTCTTGTGATTTGGGCTCAAATGATGAACAAATGATTGATGTCAATCAAGTTATGAATATGAGATATAAGAAAGAGAAGGGAACTCTAGAAAGTGAAAAGAAAAGCTAATTAGACACGTATTTAAGTGGTGATTGTGAAAAGGGAAATGATGATGCATTTGAAATTTTGCAATTTTGGAAGGATCAACAAAAGAGATACCCTATTCTCACCAAAATGGCTTGAGATGTACTTGGTATACTGGTTTCTATTGTGCCTTCTGAG
>JAKOGI010003259.1:22500-27500 GCA_029747015.1 Carnegiea gigantea | reverse complement strand
AGTCTCCTCAGTCGCCGATGGTTGCTCCCTCCCTGTAGTACTCGATGGTTCAGGTCTCTCCGAGTCTCCGGTCACCTTCGGTTCGATTGCACTCTCCGGCGGCTGGCTTCGACGGTGAGTAATTGTAACTGATACTATTTAATTTAAAATCAAATTTTTAAGGATGGGATTTCTAGTTTTCTACTCTTGTACAATTAAGAATCTCAGTTGTTCAATCTATAATCATGCCTTTGTTCTTCATTTTATTTATTGATTATAAAGAAACTTAATGATTTGGCTTCCAACAAAGGTATGTTCTAATATTTGATCTATAGTACTGCCGGGACTACCGATTTACTGTATTGGTAGTTTGGTGGTAGACAATCTGACTTGAAGCATCATTATATTTGATTATTTGCTCTGTAATTCCGATTTGCCATATTTAAGGATCTCAGTTAGTCAATTGTAGTGCTTTCCCCAGCATACTTGAGCTCAGAGAGCATTGTTGATGACTTGATGGTGGACAATCTGACAATCTGTATAAGAATATTTGTTGTGTATCCATTTAATTAATCATTATAAGATCATTTAGGGAAAAATATTTCCCTTTAACTTTAGAGTTATGAATCTTATGATGAGGTCTTTCAAGCATTTATTAGGTATTCTATTCAATGATTTCAATACATTACTCGTTTTTTTTGTAGAATACAATGTTTGCAAGTTCAAGCAAGGATACCGGCAATGTAAATGCTCCTATGAACATAATCGTTGTTGATGATGATGTTAACGATATAGAGGAAGTGGCACCAACAAAGACCAAAAAAGGTCATCCAAGGAGGCAAATTCTAGTAGAAGGAAGGCAAGCAAGCCACCTATACCCAATGTAAGCACTTCATCTGCTTCTGGAAAAAGGAGAAAGTCTATATATTGGAAGCATTATGATGAAACCAGTGTTGAAGGAGAGATTGAATGCAAATGTTGTGAATAGTTATTTCATGTATGTTCTAAAAATGGGACAAGTGTTTTGAAAAATCATCTGCAAAAATGCAAGAAATATCCTGCTAATGTGGATCAAAAACAAAAATTGCTGAGTTTTCAAATAAAAAGAGTTGTTAAAGAAGATGGGTCTGTTGAGCATGTGAATGTTCCTTCTTGTTGGAAATTTGATCCAAAAGTTAGTGGGAAAGAGCTTGCTAAGATGATTATCATAGATGAGTTGTCTCTCATGTTTGTTGAACGTGCGGGATTTTGTGGTTTTTGCATGAGTTTGCATCCGAATTTTGTTCCCCCTTCAAGACATACAATAGAGAGATTGTTATGCTCTATTTATTGATGAAAGAAGGAAATTAAAAGGGTTTCTTGGAGAAGTTATCTTCAAGAGTATGTTTCACCACTAATACTTAGACTTCAGGGCAAAATTTGAGTTATATGTTGCAAGACCCGCGTTCCTTTTTTCAGTTAACCTGTCTGTCTTGCTTTTTACGTTATAAAATTATATTTTATTAACTATATGAGTTAAATTAGTATCGATGTGTTTATGTGAGCGATAATTTTATTATAAAGAATTATTATTGCTACTATTGATTTTAAAGTTAATTCGTGCTATTTGTGCCTTTAAATTATATCGATAGCTTAATTTAGTCGTTATTCGACTTATTTAGTCGTTTCCCGAATGCGATTAGGTTGTTAACATTAGAATTAGTCTTGAGGTTTATTAAAATCAGACCTTGACGTATTTGGGAACAAATAATTGATGAGCGATTGTAGCAATGATTGGGTTTAGAATACGAGGTTGCGAGATTGGATTAGCGATCTTATTTGATTGAGCTATTGACCAAAAGAAACCAAAAAAAAACGAACAAAAAGGGGGCCAAACCCCCTTCTCTTTCATGATAACACGACAGCCAGGGGAGGTTTTCACAAAACCAGCCCCGACCTCCCATCAAAACCACACCAGGAGAGAGAGTAGAAGGGGGGCGACGGTTTGCCGACACCACGCCGGCGACTGGTCGGCCGCCATCGCACCCCGCCGGCCTTCCATGCCGTAGTCATCGCGAGAGAGAGAGAGAGAGAGAGAGAGAGAGAGAGAGAGAGAGAGAGAGCGAATTTGGGGAGATCAATAGATCAAGAGTGAGAAAAGGGGGCTGCAACCACACCGGACATGGCGGAGGTCGACGCCGGCAAGGTGCTGCCGGTGGGTTTGAGTATTGGCGACCACCAAGAGTCATGTGAGTCAAGGGTTTGAAAGCTAGGGTTTCGGGTTTGAGAGTAGCAGCAAGGGGGAGATGGATTTCGGGTTCTTGAACATCCAAATCGCGCTCAAAAGTGCTTAGAACGGGTTCACAGCTTGGAGTCCTGGTGGGTGTTTCCCGCCTCCTAAGTATTAGTAGTTTCGAAATTATTTCAACGTTTAAGTTGCGATGCATGTTAAGTTTAGTTAGTTTATGCCTGAAAATGACTTCGAATCGATATACGTTAGTTTAGTTAGTCCACGCTTGAAAAATAGCTTCGAAATGAATTATGCATGTTTAGAATTGATTCAAGTATGTTTAGTTAACTCACGCCTAATTAATAGCTTCGGAATGAAATATGGGCACTTAGAACCAATACATGCTTATTTAGTTAATTTATGCTTGATTAATAGCTTCAAAATGAAATATGAATGCTTAGAATCGGTTTTAGTATATTCAGTTAGTACATAGCTGAAAGTTTAATTCGAAATGGGCTATGCATGTTTAGATTCGATTCAAGTGAATTCAGTTATTACATGCCTGAAAATATAGTTCGAAATGAGTTAAGCATGTTTAGAACCGAATCAAGTGAATTCAGTTAATGTATGCCTGAAAGGTTGACTTAAATAATAACTTCGATATGACAAAGGGATGCGTAGAATCGTATTATGCTAAAATGACTTAAATAGGTTCGAATAGTAACTTTGATAAAATAAACGAATGCCTTGAATTGTATTATGTTCAAGTGACTTATTTACATTCGGATAACGACTTCGATGTAATAAATGAACGTCTAGAATCGTATTATGCTTAAATCGCTTAATTAGGCTTGAAATGTAACTTCGAAACAACGAATGAATGCCTCAAATCGTCCCTTGCCTATTTAGTTGAATTACGCTTGTGAAGTGGCCTTAGAAATAGCATTTGAATGACGAACTGAGCATGTTTTACGCCCCTTAACTGCAATACATGAATGCAATCATGTTTTATTCTTGGTTAGTTTAATTCAGCTTGCTAAGCATTCGTTTCAAGTTAATGCGATATGAACAAACATATATGTATATATGGTTATAACTGTTGGCTGTAGCGCACTGCGGAATGATATTTGCTTGATCGGTAAGTTATGTATTGGTAGGTTTACATATCACTTTTCTGTATGACTTAGGGGACTTGAATGTTATGATTATTGATCTGAAAACCGAGATGGTAGTTGCATGATTTGAGGTAGAACTATAAGTGGTTCAAGGTTCTTTGTGGTATGGTGCTTGTGAGGAGGGAGCCTGAGTTATGAATTAACCGCAATCGTGTGGATTACGAGACCATGTGTGGCTCATTGTGCTGGATTGATTATGAAGTGCTTGAATGTGATACATGTGGACCCCCTCTGCTTCCATGTCCTCAAGTTACATTATGTGCATAAGGGTGAGTTTTTCAAAGAAGGATTTCATGTTTTGAAATGATAGTAGCCATAATTATTAGTGCATGATGGCCTTTTTTAACTAAATGAATATAGTTTTGGGAGTGAACTCGCTTGAACGGGGAAATCTCTAAAGAGTTTTATAAAGGCATGAGTTGCATGATAAATGATTTCGCCGTGGGAGGCAGCAAACTTATTAGTCATTATGACCAGTTTCAATGACTAAGATAAGTGTTTAGGGACAATAGATGGGAGTGAACCTACTTGAAATGGGGAATCCTTAGCCTAGGGAGTAATCCCTACAGACCCTGACGAGGGTTAAGGTCCAAAAGTTAGTTGTCATCCTGGGAGTAAGAGGTTAGTGTGAGTTAATCTCACTAGGACTGAGTGTAGATCTCTCCCAACCAGCACTTTATGATGATCTTATGCCCAGAGTAGTTTCTTATTAAATAAGAAAAGCAGTTGGCATTTTGCCTTTTTAAGTATTTCAGAAAGAAAGTTTTTAAGGGTCATTATGAGACCAAGATGAAATAGATTCTTTTAAAGAATATGAACCTCAAGAGGCTAAGAGAAGAGTTTTTACAAGCCTCAAGAGGCCAAATGAAGTGTTTCCAGTAAAAAAAAAGAAAGCTTCCTATGTATGACATGTGCATATTCTAAGTATAATTTATGAATGAGATGCTAAGTAAGATACGAATATGAAAAGAAATTCTTATGAGCATATTTCATGCATACCCTATGAATGAGAACGGATTGAGACTTGAAATATGTGTGTCTTACGCATATCATATGAATGAAATGCCAAGAAAAGTATGATTATGAAAAGAGATAACCTTATGTGCACATCATATGAATAGAGCTTCATGCATAGTTCGAATAGAATGCTAACAAGTTATGTTTATAAAAAAGAAAGTCTCTGTGCTTAGCCTCGTCGCTTGTTTAAGTGTTTGACTGCCTATTAGTAAAGAAGTTTGGTCATTTGGAGACCTAGAAATGTGTTTGAGTGCTTAAAGTGAAGTTTACAATTAGTGATGTTTCCATAAGAATTTTATGAATGCCTAATATGATAGTAAAGTATCGATACGTGATATGTGACTAGTAAAGATATTACTACCTGTAACGGTTTTGGCTTTAAGGGGGTTGGGGGACACTCACTGAGCATATGGTTGCTCATCCCACTACTCTTCACCTTTTCCCTAGGTTTTCTTTGTGACAGATGAAAGTCAAGCCACTTACGCGGAGTGAAGTTTACCCCTGGTTGGAAATGAGTTATGTGTGCCATATAGAAGTAGGTTCACGAGTTTAACGATGTAATATAACATATTCCTAGTTTGTAATTGTTGTAAACTAAGTTTTCTAGCTCATATAATGCA
>JAKOGI010003259.1:0-17500 GCA_029747015.1 Carnegiea gigantea | reverse complement strand
TTCAGGGCAAATTTTGAGTTATATGTTGTAAGACCCGCCTTACTTTTTTAGGTTAACCTGCCTGTCTTGCTTTTTACGTTATAAAATTGTATTTTATTAACTATATGAGTTAAATTAGTATCGATATGTTTATGTGAGCGATAATTTTATTATAAAGAATTATTATTGCTACTATTGATTTTTAAGTTAATTCGTGCTATTTGTGCCTTTAAATTATATCGATAGTTTAATTTAGTCGTTATTCGATTCATTTAGTCGTTTCTCGAATGCGATTCGGTTCTTAACATTAGAATTAGTTTTGAGTTTTATTAAAATCGGACCTTGACGTATTTGGAAACAAATAATTGATGAGCGATTGTAGTAACGATTGGGTTTAGAATAGGAGGTTGCGAGATTGGATTAGCGATCTTATTTGATTGAGCTATTGACCAAAAGAAACAAAAAAAAAAAAAGAACAAAAGGGGGGCCAAGCCCCTTTCTCTTTCACGATAACACGACAGCCAGAGGGGTTTTCACAAAACCAACCCCGACCTCCCATCAAAACCACACCAAGAGAGAGAGTAGAGAGGGGCGACGGTTCGCTGCCGCCACGCCGGCGACTGGTCGGCCGTCGTCGCACCCGCCGGCCTTCGACGCTATAGTCATCATGACAGAGAGAGAGAGAGAGAGAGAGAGAGAGAGAGAGAGAGAGAGAGAGAGAGAGGGAGCGAATTTAGGGAGATCGAGAGATCGACAGTGAGAAAAAGGGCCGCGACCACGCCGGACATGGTGGAGGTCGACGCCGGCAGGGTGCCACCGGTGGGTCCAAGTATTGGCGATCACCAAGTGCCATGTGAGTCAAGGGTTTGAAAGCTAGGGTATCGGGTTTGAGAGTAGCAGCAAGGGGGAGATGGATTTCGGATTCTTGAACATCCAAATCAAGCTCAAAAGTGCTTAGAACAGGTTCATAGCTTGAGTCTGGGTGGTGTTTCTCGCCTCCTAAGTATTAGTAGTTTCGAAATTGTTTTAACCTTTAAGTTGCGATGCATGTTAAGTTTAGTTAGTTTATGCCTGAAAATGACTTCGAATCAATATATGTTAGTTTAGTTAGTTCACACTTGAAAAATAGCTTCGAAATGAATTATGCGTGTTTAGAATCGATTCAAGCATGTTTAGTTAACTCACGCCTGATTAATAGCTTCGGAATGAAATATGGGCACTTAAAACCAATACATGCTTATTTAGTTAATTCATGCCTGATTTATAGCTTCAAAACAAAATATGAATGCTTAAAATCGATTTTAGTATATTCAGTTAGTACATGCTTGAAAGTTTAATTCGAAATGAGCTATGCACGTTTAGATTCGATTCAAGTGAATTCAGTTATTACATACTTGAAAATATAGTTCGAAATGAGTTAAGCATGTTTAGAACTGAATCAAGTGATTTCAGTTGATGTATACCTGAAAGGTTGACTTGAATAGTAACTTTGATATGATAAAGGAATGCATAGAATCGTATTATGCTAAAATGACTTAAATAGGTTCGAATAGTAACTTTGATAAAATAAACGAATGCCTTGAATCGTATTATGTTCAAGTGACTTATTTAGATTCGGATAATGACTTCAATGTAATAAATGAACGTCTAGAACTGTATTATGCTTAAATAGCTTAATTAGGCTTGAAATGTAACTTCAAAACAACGAATGAATGCCTCGAATTGTCACTTGTCTATTTAGTTGAATTACGCTTGCGAAGTGGCCTTGGAAATAACATTTGAATGACGAACTGAGCATGTTTTATGCCTCTTAACTGCAATACATGAATGTCGTGTTTCATGCTTAGTTAGTTTAATTCAGCTTGCTGAGCATTCGTTTCAAGTTAATGCGATATGAACACATATATATGTATATATGGTTATAATAGTTGGTTGTACCGCATTGTAGAATGATATTTACTTGATCGGTAAGTTATGTATTGGTAAGTTTACATATCGCTTTTCAGTATGACATAGGGAATTTGAATGTTATGATTATTGATCTGAAAACTGAGATGGTAATTGGATGGTTTGAGGTAGAACTATGAGTGGTTCGAGGTTCTTTGTGTTACAATGCTTGTGAGGAGGTAGCCTTTGTTGTGAATTAACCGCAATCGTGTGGATTGTGAGGCCATGTGTGGCCTATTGTGTCGAATTAATTATGAAGTGCTTGAATGTGATACATGTGGACCCCCTCCCCTTCCATGTCCTCAAGTTACATTATGTGCATAAGGGTGAGTTTTTCAAAGAAAGATTTCATGTTTTAAAATGATAGTAGCCATAATTATTAGTGCATGATGGCCTATTTTAACTAAATGAATACAATTTTAGGAATGAACTCGCTTGAACGGGGGAATCCCTAAAGAGGTTTATAAAGGCGTGAGTTGCAAATGATTTCGCTGTGAGAGGCAACAAACTTATTAGTCGTTATGACCAATTTAAATGGCTAAGATAAGTGCTTAATGACAATAGATGGGAGTGAACCTACTTAAACGAGGTAATCCCTAACCTAGGGAGTAATCCCTAGACACCCTGATAAGGGTTAAGGTCCAACAGGTAGTTGTCATCCTGGGAGTAAGAGCTTAGTGTGACTTAATCTCACTGGGATTGAGTGTAGATCTCTCCCAACCAACACTTTATAATAATCTTATGCCTAGAGTAGTTTCTTATTAAATAAGAAAAGCAGTCGGCATTTCGCCTTTTTAAGTATTTCAGAAGGAAAGTTTTTAAGGGTCATTATGAGACCAAGATGAAAGAGATTCTTTTAAAGAGTATGAGCCTCAAGAGGCTAAGAGAAGAGTTTTTATGAGCTTCAAGAGGCTAAATGAAGTGTTTTCAGTAAAAAGAAAGAAAGCTTTCTATGTATAACATGTGCATGTTCTAAGTATAACTAATGAATGAGATGCTAAGTAAGATACGAATATAAAAAAAAAGTCTTATGAGCATATTTCATGCATACCCTATGAATGAGAATGGATTGAGACTTGAAATGTGTGTGTCTTATGCATACATATGAATGAAATGCCAAGAAAAGTATGATTATAAAAAGAGATAACCTTATGTGCACATCATATGAATAGAGTTTCATGCATAGTTCGAATAGAATGCTAAGAAGTTATGTTTATGAAAAAGAAAGTCTCTGTGCTTGGCCTCATCACTTGTTTAAGTGTTTGACGGCCTGTTAGTAAAGAAGTTTGGTCATTTGGAGACCTAGAAATGTGTTTGAGTGCTTAAAGTGAAGTTTACAATTAGTGATGTTTCCATAAGAATTTTTTGAATACCTAATATGATAGTAAAGTATGCATACGTGATATGTGACTAGTAAAGATATTACTGCCTATAACGGTTTTGGTTTTAAGGGGGTTGGGGGACACTCACTGAGCATATGGTTGCTCATCCCACTACTCTTCCCCTTTTCCCCAGGTTTTCTTTGTGACAGGTGAAAGTCAAGCCACTTATGTGGAGTGAAGTTTACCCCTAGTTGAAAATGAGTTATGTGTGACATATAGAAGTAGGTTCACGAGTTTAACGATGTAATATAATGTATTCCTAGTTTGTAATTGTTGTAAACTAAGTTTTCTAGCTCATATAATGTATATTAGTTATGAGTCACTCTGTATGGCCGTGTGAGCCAACCATCTGATTGGTTAGACATCTTTACTCGAAATTAGCTGTGTTTCGGGATGTAAACCCCAGTACCCCGGTTGTGTAGACCGTTGAGTTTTATCTTTTACTTTTCCTGTATTAATGAACTATTCTGTTTGGTGTACTCCGAGCAAGTGGCTCGTTGAGTTATGAACTCCGGCGTATGGCCCTCGAGGTTCTTTTAAATGTTTTATGCTTCCGTTGATTTGCAGGAGTTAAATGTAAGGCTTCTAGCCTAGAAATGGTCAATTTTTAGAGGAAACTCTGTCCGTTTCGCCCCAGAATTTAAATAGAAAGTTAAGAAAACGTAACGCTTCTGGCCTTAGGGGCTGAGGGTGTTACATATGTCTCATTGCACATTTTATTGATGATGATTTGAATTTATATAAAACAATAATCAACTTTTGTCCTATTGCTGGTCATTCTAGGGAGCTTACTAGGAGAGCAGTTGAAAAGTGTCTAATTGAATGGAATTTAAAAAATGTTATGATTGTGATGGTTGACAATGCAAGTTCAAATGATGTTGCTATTCAATATTTGAAAAGAAAGATTAATCATTGGGGGATTACTGCCTTGGATGGTAATTATTTACATATGAGATGTGTGGCGTATGTTTGGAATCTTATTGTGAACGGTGGATTAAAGGATCTTGATCCATCCATTGTTAAAATTTGTTTTGCTGTAAGATTTGTGAGGTCTTCACCTGCAAGGTTAGAAAAGTTTAAGGCTTGTGTGCAGGAAGGCATCAATAAAAAAGGTCATGTTTGTTTAGATGCTGATACAAGATGGAACTATACTTTTTTGATACTTGAATGTGCTTTGAAATTTAGAAAGGCATTTAGTAATTTGGAATCAAATGATGGTCTTTACATTAAAGAAATGAGAAAGCATGGTGGTCCACCTAACAACAGTGATTGGAAGAAAGTTGCTACATTGTTGCCTTTTTTGAGAATCTTCTTTAAAACCACTTTGAAGTTGACCGGGTCTCTTTATGTGACAGGTAATTCTTATGTGCCCTAAATATATGGAGTTGGCTACTTGATATTGGGTATTCTACCAATATGGATTACAGTATTAGGAATATGGCATATCAAATGAGAGCCAAATATGGCAAGTATTGGACAAATGTTGATAATATCAATGGCTTGTTGTTCATTGCTTTAGTCCTGGACCCCAGATACAAATTGGATTACATTGAATGGGTGATAAGGACTAATTATGATGGTCAAAGTGACAATATGTTGTTTCTTAAAGTCAAGTACACTTTAAGATCTTTGTTTGATCATTACTCATCTAGTGTTCCTCCTTCAAAGCGAAAAATAGAAGCATTAAATAGTGTCACTCCTTCTAGTGCTTCTTGTGATTTGGGCCCAAATGATGAACAAATGATGGATGTCAATCAAGTTATGAATATGAGATATAAGAAAGAGAAGGGAACTTTAGAAAGTGAAAAGAAAAGCCAATTAGACAAGTATTTAAGTGATGATTGTGAAGAGGGAAATGATGATGCAATTGAAATTTTGTAATTTTGGAAGGATCAACGAAAGAGATACCCTATTCTCTCCAAAATGGCTCGAGATGTGCTTGGTATACTGGTTTCTACTATGACTTCTGAGTCCACTTTTAGCACGGGGGGTCCTGTTCTTGATTCTTTCCGCACTTACTTGATCCTTAGAATGGTGGAAGCTCTCATTTGTTGCTAAGATTGGTTAAAAAGCTTACATGGTCCTCTTGTAATGGAAGATACCTTTCTTGAGATGGAGGAATTGGAGAAAATGAGTTTTCTAATTCTTATTATTTATTCATTTTTGTTATTATTTTTATAACTGTTAATAGTATATGTATAGTCAGAATTTTATTTTCCATGAATTTCGTTGTCCAGTATTAAAGACTTGTCTTTAGAGCAACCCACAATAATTATCGACGATTCTATTAATGCTACAAGTGATCTATGAAGTGGAGCATTAGAGCTCTCAACTCTCTTGCAATGCAAACTCTAGTTTGTAGTTTTTAATGGATATTTAGATGTTTGATGTTTTATCCCCCCATCCTTAGTTTGTAATAGCTGTCGGAATTTTTAATTGCTTATCCGTGGTTTGTAATACTAAGTAATCCCCCCATCCTTTTCCCCGCCCCTTAAGGTTGTTTTCGTGCGTATTTTGGATTATGGAGTGAGCGGGAAATGTTCTTTTCTGCTTTGTATTTTGCATGAGCTTGTTTTGGATCAATTTAAACAAAATTAAGCGAAACGGTGCTACTAATAAAAAACAAAGGCCATAAAAAATCAGGTATTCATGGAAAGTAAAACTGAAAAGAGGGGCTTCGGTTCATACAAAATCACCAAAAAAAAAGTAAAATTAGGTATGCTAGATTCAGTTAACCGTAAACCGAACCGAAATTTTGGTTAATCGAACTGAATTTTCGGCTAACCGGATATTTCGGTTTGGTTTACAGTTTGGTTTTTGTCGAACCGTATTTTTCGATTAACCGATAATTGTGATTCGGTTCACGGTTTGCATTTTTTCCGAATCGAAAAAGCAGTTAACCGACTTTCGATTAACCAAAAATTCGGTTAACCGACTCTGAGCACCCCTAAATTATAAATACAAACATATATATATATGTGTGTGTGTGTATGTGTGTATATATATACACACACACATATTGTAAGACCCACCTTCGTTATTTTTACGTTAAGTTGCCTGTCTTGCTTTTACGTTATAAAATCTTATTTTTAGTAACTGTGTGAGTTTTTAACGATTAAATTCATTAAAAAGAACGATTATTTGACTAACGTTATTATTGACGCTACTTATTTATAAAATATTTGAATCAACGCTAAATCAAGTTTTTAAAATCGTTTTTCGTTTTACTTGGCCGATTCCCAAAGTTTAAACCGAAATGTTCATTGTGGCTCGTTTCAATTCGGGTTTAGCCTAACCATTAGCGAGTACGGGACCGGAATTTAGTTGAATGATGTTAATTGAGCCAAAAAAAAAAAGAAAACTGAAACAAAAAGGGAAGGGGGCCAAGTCGAGCCTCAAGAGCCTGAGACCCCGACCCCCCACTCCTTCTCACACTTCCGCTCTCTGCTGTGCTCTCTCTCTCTCTACCGCAGCTCTCTCTCTCTCCCGAATCTCTCTCTCTCACCGGCGACCGGCCAACTGGCATTGCCGCCGGCCAGCACGCATCACCGGCGAGAGAAAGGGACGAGCGGTCCCTCACACCACGCGTCTCAGCCGCCCATTCCACCACCAAGTTTCCTCCACTTCGCACGGGCTCACACCCACGCGTCTACGTGCCCCAAACCGGCCGTCCACCAGCCGGAAACCGACGACCCACCTCTATCCCAGCCTCCTCTATAAATTGGGTGTTAATTTCTGGCCAAAATCATCCAAAAACACCACTAAATCGAAGCAAGGGTTTCGGGTTCTAGGAGTAGCCGAGCCTGGGACGAGTTCAAGGGGATTTGGGGCGTGAATTGCTACCAATTTAGTGGGTAATAATGTGATTCCAGGTGAGTGTTTCTATTTTCGAAATTAATTTTCAGCAGATTGATGTTGCATGTCAAGTTAGGGTTTGCTAAATGCGTTAGAAATGTCAAGAAGTGAGCTATACCTGCTTGATTTCGATTCATGTAGTCAATTTATGCCTGAGATTGTGATTCGAAATGAATTATACATGTTTAGCGTTAATTCGAATGCATGTAGTTAATGGATGCCGGAGATTGTGAATTAACGCGAATTATGTGCGTTTAGCTTCAATTCGAATCAATAAACGTAAATCATGCCTGAGTTGTTAATTCGAAGTAAATTAAATGTGTTTAGCGTCGATTCGAAACAATGAATGTAATTCATGCTTGAGATGTTAATTCGAAGTTAATTTAACGTGTTTAGCATCGATTCAAGTTAATTAGTTGATGCATGAAAAAGGATTAAAAACGAAGTTAATTTAACGTGTTTAGCGTCGATTCAAGTCAATGAGTTATTGTATGAAAAAGAATTAAAATCGAAGTTGCGTTAACGTGATTAGCTTCTATTCAAGTTATTTAGCTAATATGTGAAAAATGATTAAATCGAAGTCCTTTTAACGTGTTTAGCTTCCATTCGAATTAATTAACCAATGCATGCAAATGAGCTAATTTTTGAGGCAAATGAAGGGTGTCTGGCTCCGAATCAAGTAGTTTAGCCAATGCATGGTAAAGGAATTAATCTCGAAGTTATATAGACGTGTTTAGCTTCGATTCGAGTTAAACTAGCTAATGCATGTAAACAAATTAAATTCGAAGCTATTGAAATATGTTTAGCTTTCATTCGAACCCTTTTTGGTACATTCATGGTTAGGAAAGTTACTTCGAAATGCATCGTATATGTTTAGAATTAAATTACGTTTGATTTACTGAATAAAGTGTCGTCGAATTATGGATAAATGTGGCTATATGTACGCTTGTTGTAACGCACCGCTGAATGGTATTGGTTGCTCAGGTAAGAGCCTAAACCTTACTCCCTTTTACATAAGCTAATATGATAATATATTGTGATTAATGAATCGATGAATTGAGTTGTGTGGCTGGATGGTTTGAGGAAAGAATCATGAGCGTTCGAGGTCTTGTGGTATGGTGCTTGTGAGGAGGGAGTTCGGGTTGTGAAATTACCGCAATCGTGTGGATTGCGAGGCCATGTGTGGCTCATTGTGTTGAAGTGATTATGAAGTGTTTAAATGTGAAACATGTGAGTCCCTTTCCCCCTTTTATATCTAAGATGCATTATGCATGAAAGTGTGGTGATTTGACAAAGAACGTTTCTCGTGTTTTCAAACTAATAATAGACATGATTAATAGCAAGTAATGGCCTATTTTCTCTATACAAACAGTATTTGGGAGTGAACCTACTTGAACGGGGGAATCCCTAAAATGGTTTAGAAAAGTGTGAGTTATGTGATAAATGATTTTACCAAAAGACACAACAAAATTATTAGCCGTTATGGCCCATACGCTTTAAAGTGGCTAAGATAATGTGCTTCGGACCATATGAGAAGAATGAAAAGAACGGTGTTATATGAAAAGAATGAAAAGAATGATGTTACCCTAGGGGATAAGTCCGGATAAACCCTAGAGGCTCTGACGAGGGCTAATGTAATGGTCCGATATGTTATATGTAGCCATCCCGGCAGTAAGAGCTTAAGCGTGAGCATTAGGTCTCACTATGGGGTCGAGAATAGTTCTCACCCAATCAGCACCCTGTAATGATCTTATGCCAGAAGTACTTTCGTACTAAGTTAAGAAAAGCAATTGGCCCTTTGCTATTTTTAAACGATTAAAAAGGAAGGGAAGTTCTTTTTATGGGCCCAAAAGGCTATATAGAATGATGTATGAAACGCTTATAAGGGTCGTTACGCGACCAAACGAAATGAAACTTCCTTTGAAGACTAAGAAAACGTTTTCAACAAAAGAAAGAAAGCTTTCAATGAATGAGTTATGAAATGATCCTCAAGCATGTTTGAATGTGGATTTTTAGCCTATGTATTAAAGGAAAGCTTTCAATGGATGCATTATGAATTATTCTTAAGTATGGTTGAACGTGGATTCTAATCTTATGTGGCATCATTCTTATCCATAGCAAATCTTTCTGATTTAAAGTGTATGAGATGAGAAAGAAAGTTATAGCACGTTAAAAATTCCATGAATGAAGGCGTCTCTTCCTAAAAAAAAAAGAACATTGATATACGAATAGCATGCAAAGGTGTCATATAGCTTAATATGATGTTTAAAGGTACTTAAATGTTTGATACGTGTTTATGCATGTGATATATATATTACATGAATGAAATACCAAGAAAAGTGTAATTATGAAAAGGGATAACCTTATATACACATCATATGATTGAGGGTTCATGTGTAGTTTAAATGGAGTGTTAGGAAGTCATGTTATGAATAGAAAAGATCCTTATACTTAGCCTTCGATGCTTACTCACATGCCTAACTGCTTGCTAGTAAAGAACTCCGCCGTTGAGGAACCTAGAAATATGATTGAGTGGTCGAAGTGAAGTTTATGTTTAGTGATCCTCCCATAAAAGTTCTATGAATATCTATTATGATAGTAAAGTATGGAAACGTGATATGTGACTAGTAAAGATAGTATTGCCTACAACGGTTTTGGTTTTAAGGGGGTTGGGGGACACTCACTGAGCGTGTAGTTGCTCATCCCACTACTCTTTCCCCCTTTTCCCCAGTTTTTCCTTCTGACAGGAAGAAGTTGAGTCAGATAAGTCCAGAAGGAACCTATTGTTGCTTACAAGGCGTCATATGTGCTCATTTAAAGGGATCTTACGCGTTTAATGAAGTCATGTAATGTACTCTTAGTTTATAAAGGTCTATAAACGATTATTCTAGTTCATGTAATGCATATGGTATAAAGGTCGCTCTGTATGGCCGTCGGAGCCAACCATCAAGTTAGTTAGATGTCTTCTTAATTTAATTTAGCTATGTTTTGGGATGTAAATTTTAATACTCCAGTTTTGTTAACCGTTGAGTTGTATCTTCCATTTCTTCTTTATTCATGAATCAATCTGGTTGGTGTACTCCGAGCGACTGGCTCGTTGAGTTATGAACTCCTGCGTGTGGCTGTCGAGTTATGTTTTAAATGTTTTGCGCTTCCGTTGATTTATAGGGACTTATGTAAGGCTTTTAGCCTGGAAATGGTTAGTTTTTAGGGGGAACTCTGTCCGTTTCGTCCCAGGAATTAAGTAAGAAGTTAGGAAAGCGTAACGCTTCCGGCTTAGGGCCTGGGGGTGTTATAGATGGTATCAGAGCAAAGGTCCTGCGACCATAGGCCGCGACCCGAGTCTTACATTTCATATAGTCGCCTAGGAACATATTTACGATGAGGTGCTATATGTCGTGCCTTTGTGTGCAAATGCGGTCCTTGTTGTAAAAGTCGGTGCGTCTAATGGGCGATGCATGGCTTTAGTGAACTTATTAATTGCATAAGTGAGCCTTATATTAGAGTGTGGACTGAATGACTCGCGTATTCGTGAATGAGCTAAGTGTTAGCTTAGCAGCGATTGCCTTATAAATGCGCCCTGATGATTTAAATCAATGGTTTAAAGTGTACTTGAATTGAACTCTAACGGTTGAAATTGTTTGAACTCCAAGCATATTCTTGCCCCTAAGGTACGATTTGCTCTTCGGGCCCCGTAATGGAGTGAGTAGACGTACTTAATGGTTGGTAGGGATAGGTTAGAGGCAGCTGGACTATTTCTTATTTGAAAATCTAGAGACTTTGAAAGTTGAGACTTTTCTAAATAGTGAATTAAGATGTTTGCTTCGCATTGAGAGACCCTTCTAATTATGTGGTTAGGTTTTAATGCCGCATTTGAAAGCTTGCATTTGCTTTATAATCACACTCGAGTCTCTGCTACTGTTGTAAGTTTCTATGCACAACTAAACGTTTTAGATGCCTGTCTGCGAAGATGCATATGTTGCTTGATGTGTAAATGACAAGTTATAAGCGATTAAGAATTACCCCTCTTGACTAAAAGCTTCTTTTTGACAATAAACCTTTTTCGTGAATGTTTGATTGTTAAGAAGGCTGAGTGATAGCTTCGTGTGTGCGCATGCCAATATGAGTGATTGTGGCAGAGTCCTGTTGATTGTGACCTAAGTGTTATCCCATACGTACTATTGACACTTAGATTCGTTCTTACGCCTGTTGGTCGGTTGATGGCTAATTTTTAATGATTTTGACAAGTTTCAAGACATACCTGGACCTTAGTTTGCAAATGAGAAATGCAATCCTGTATGCCCTTCTAAATGACCCCTTATGTGACATTAGTTATGAACTTGAAACCATGACATATTGCACAATGTACGGACCTTGAAAGCTTATATAGTCACTTAGAATGATATGCAGGGCCAACTGTATGTTTATTAACTGACGGTGAAGTAAGTAAGCTATGTGGTGCTTCTTCGACTTGATTCCTGTTGGGTATGTCACTTAATTGGCAAAGAATTCAACCTACATGAGTTGTTGCTTCGTGTAGTCATAGTTAGCTAATCACTGCATAGCATATAGTCCTTATGTTGTGGTTAAATTGCTGATTGTGCACGTATACCATAGTGTGATTGCGTGATTGTAACCTTTGCTTTGAAATGTTTATCTCTGAATGCATCATTGAATGGCATGCTAGAATAATCATGATTGTAAGGGAGTTACTCATCTTCTATTCGAACTAAGGTCTATGCCTCTTATGTTTGATTGAGTGGCTAGTTACTTATATGCCTACTAAAAAGATCTTGTAACGTAGGAGTTTGCATTCGCAATTGTATATGCCTTGTACATTCTATACTTTAGCCATACCACGTGCTAGCACACCCGTGACTCTAGTTGGATGCTTGACCTTAAGGCATATGAATGAATATGTCGAAAAAAAAGGATTAATCAACCCCTGGCAAGGTTCAACCGAGTGTCCTGGCATAATAAGATTGAGTTAGCTTGTATTGTGTTGTGCATGATGAGCTTTAGGTGATACATGATAAGAAAACCTTGAATGATGCTTCGCTAGACATAATGCGTGCTGCTGATGCTGTCTAACCATACCTTGGCCATTATGTGAGGCTATCCCTCCAACTAGTTATCTGGTAGCTAAGCCTGGTACCGTTTTGCATATTACCATTACTGCTTCTTAAGATGCGTCTATATATGCACGTATTCACCTATGAGCGTCTCAAATGTGTTGGTTGAACTTAGAGTCATATAGGAGTCTTTTCCATAACCTTTCATTGAGTTGTGAGGCGTAGTTGTCAATATAACCAACCAGAATGATGTATGAGTTGTAAAGAGGCAACACTAGCCATAAGAACCTTGTACCAAACCCACTACAACCCAAAAACCGTATATTTACTCCCCTATACAATTGATGTGTGGATCTGTACGAACCTATTACTGCGCATCGACCCATATTCTTGTTATGTAATCTCCCAAGTTATATCCTTGCGTGATTAATGGTGGTCGAACTTGTTATACTCTTTCATGCTGTGTACCACATATACATGATGGATTAATTCATGTTGCGTGTAATTCTTGGGTAAAAACGTTGAGTTATTGATTTCATGCTATGTCATTGTGCTAAGGTGAACCTACGTGATACTATGAATTGTTCTTATCATTCTAGAGTGTCATAGGGGTCTCAGGGTTAATTGTTATGACCCTTGTTTGTTGCGGCCTGAAGTCATACCCTTGGACGCCAACCCATAGCGATACATGTGTATAGAACTCCTTGTCATGATACAAGTAGTGTGTAGGTGATTCAAAGTCCTCATCCCATTTTTGAAATAAGTTTAATATGGTTTTCCACGCCAACTCATTTGCCTCACTTCAATGCGATTTGCCCTCGGCGCCTAAATAGAGCGAGTAGACGCTTGAAGAGATTGGCGAGGAGGAGACTGGATACCATAAGACAATTTTCTTTTGATTTAAAAAGAAGTAGTGACTGCAAAATGGAACCTTTTGGAAACCCACCGTGTAGGTCTTACCTGCGTGCGTTCATTTTAGGAAAAACCGAACTTAGATTTGGAATTTCGAGGACGAAATTCTTTTAAGAGGGGAAGAATGTAAGACCCACCTTCGTTATTTTTACGTTAAGTTGCCTGTCTTGCCTTTACATTATAAAATCGTATTTTTAGTAACTGTGTGAGTTTTTAACGATTAAATTCATTAAAAAGAATGATTATTTGACTAACGTTATTATTGACGCTACTTATTTATAAAATATTTGAATCAACGGTAAACCAAGTTTTTAAAATCGTTTTTCGTTTTACTTGGCCGATTCCTAAAGTTTAAACCGAAATGTTCATTGTGCCTCGTTTCAATTCGGGTTTAGCCTAACCATTAGCAAGTACGGGACCGGAATTTAATTGAATGATGTTAATTGAGCCCAAAAAAAAAAGAAAACTGAAACAAAAAGGGAAGGGGGGGCAAGTCGGGCCTCAAGAGCCCGAGACCCCGACCCCCCTCTCCTTCTCACACTTCCTCTCTCTGCTGTGCTCTCTCTCTCTCTACCGCAGCTCTCTCTCTCTCTCTCTCTCTCTCTCTCACCGTCGACCGGCCAACTGGCACTGCCGCCGGCCAGCACGCGTCACCGGCGAGAGAAAGGGACAAACGGTCCCTCACACCACGCGTCTCAGCCGCCCATTCCACCACCAAGTTTCCTCCACTTCGCACGGGCTCACACCCACGCGTCTACGTGCCCCAAACCGGCCGTCCACCGGCCGGAAACCGACGACCCACCTCCATCCCAGCCTCCTCTATAAATTGGGTGTTAAAATCATCCAAAAACACCACTAAATCGAAGCAAGGGTTTCGGGTTCTGGGAGTAGCCGAGCCTGGGACGAGTTCAAGGGGATTTGGGGCGTGAATTGCTACCAATTTAGTAGGTAATGAAGCGATTCCAGGTGAATGTTTCTCACCTCCTAAGCTATTGCTATTTTCGAAATTAATTTTCAGCAGATTGATGTTGCATGTCAAGTTAGGGTTTGCTAAATGCGTTAGAAATGTCAAGAAGTGAGCTATACCTGCTTGTGTTCGATTCATGTAGTCAATTTATGCCTGAGATTGTGATTCGAAATGAATAATACATGTTTAGCGTTAATTCGAATGCATGTAGTTAATGGATGCCGGAGATTGTCAATTAACGCGAATTATGTGCGTTTAGCTTCAATTCGAATCAATAAACGTAAATCATGCCTAAGTTGTTAATTCGAAGTAAATTGAATGTGTTTAGCGTCGATTCGAAACAATAATGTAATTTACGCTTGAGATGTTAATTCGAAGTTAATTTAACGTGTTTAGCATTGATTCAAGTTAATTAGTTGATGCATGAAAAAGGATTAAAAACGAAGTTAGTTTAACATGTTTAGCATCGATTCAAGTTAATGAGTTATTGTATGAAAAGGAATTAAAATCGAAGTTGCGTTAATGTGCTTAGCTTCTATTCAAGTTATTTAGCTAATATGTGAAAAATGATTAAAATGGAAGTCCTTTTAACGTGTTCAGCTTCCATTCGAATTAATTAACCAATGCATGCAAATGAGCTAATTTTCGAGGTAAATGAAGGGTCTCTGGCTCCAAATCAAGTAGTTTAGCCAATGCATGTTAAAGGAATTAATCTCGAAGTTATATAAACGTGTTTAGCTTCGATTCGAGTTAAACTAGCTAATGCATGTAAACAAATTAAATTCGAAGCTATTGAAAAATGTTTAGCTTTCATTCGAACCCTTTTCAGTACATTCATGCTTAGGAAAGTTGCTTCGAAATGCATCGTATATGTTTAGAATCAAATTATGTTTGATTTACTGAATAAAGTGTTGTCGATTTATGGATAAATGTGGCTATATGTACGCTTGTTGTAACGCACCGCTGAATGGTGTTGGTTGCTCAGGTAAGAGCCTAAACCTTACTCCCTTTTACATAAGCTAAAATGATAATATGTTGTGATTAATGAATCGATGAATTGAGTTGGTTGTTGGATGGTTTGAGGAAAGAATCATGAGCGTTCGAGGTCTTGTGGTACGGTACTTGTGAGGAGCGAGTTTAGGTTATGAAATTACCGCAATCGTGTGGATTGCAAGGCCATGTGTGGCTCATTGTGTTGAAATGATTATGAAGTGTTTGAATGTGAAACGTGTGAATCCCTTTCCCCTTTTATGTCTAAGATGCATTATGCGTGAAAGTGTGGTGATTTGACAAAGAACGTTTCTCGTGTTTTCAAACTAATAATAGCCATGATTAATAGCAAGCAATGGCTATTTTCACTATACAAACAGTATTTGGGAGTGAACCTGCTTGAACGGGGGAATCCCTAAAACGGTTTAGAAAAGTGTGAGTTATGTGATAAATGGTTTTACCAAAAGACACAACAAAATTATTAGCCGTTATGGCCCATACGCTTTAAAGTGGCTAAGATAATGTACTTCGGACCATATGAAAAGAATGAAAAGAACGATGTTATATGAAACGAATGATGTCACCCTAGGGGATAAATTCGGATAAACCCTAGAGGCCCTGACGAGGGCTAATGTAATGGTCCGATATGTTATATGTAGCCATCCCGGGAGTAAGAGCTTAAGCGTGAGCGTTAGGTCTCACTATGGGGTCGAGAATAGTTCTCACCCAATCAACACCCTGTAATGATCTTATACCAGAAGTACTTTCGTACTAAGTTAAGAAAAGCAATTGGCCCTTTGCCATTTTTAAACGATTAAAAAGGAAAGGAAGTTCTTTTTATGGGCCGAAAAGGCTATATGGAATGATGTATAAAAAGCTTATAAAGGTCGTTACACGACAAAACGAAATGAAATTTCCTTTGAAGACTAAGAAAACGTTTTCAACGAAAGAAAGAAAGCTTTCAATGAATGAGTTATGAAATAATCCTCAAGCATGTTTGAATGTGGATTCTTAGCCTATGTAATAAAGGAAAGCTTTCAATGGATGCATTATGAATGATTCTTAAGTGTGGTTGAACGTGGATTCTAATCTTATGTGGCATCATTCTTATCCATAGCAAATCTGTCTGATTTAAAGTGTATAAGATGAGAAAGAAAGTTATAACACGTTAAAAATTCCATGAATGAAGGCGTCTCTTCCTTAAAAAAAAAAAAAAAGAACGTTGATATACGAATAGCATGCGAAGGTGTCATATAGCTTAATATAATGTTTAAAGGTACTTAAATGCTTGACACGTGTTTATGCATGTAATATGTATATTATATGAATGAAATACCAAGAAAAGTGTAATTATGAAAAGGGATAACCTTATATACACATCATATGATTGAGGGTTCATGTGTAGTTTAAATGGAGCGTTAGGAAGTTATGTTATGAAAAGAAAAGATCCTTATACTTAGCCTTCAATGCTTACTCACGTGCCTAACTGCTTGTTAGTAAAGAACTCCGTCGTTGAGGAACCTAGAAATATGATTGAGTGGTCGAAGTGAAGTTTATGTTTAGTGATCTTCCCATAAAGGTTCTATGAATATCTATTATGATAGTAAAGTATGGAAACGTGATATGTGACTAGTAAAGATAGTATTGTCTGCAACGGTTTTGGTTTTAAGGGGGTACCGGGACACTCACTGAGCGTGTGGTTGCTCATCCTATTACTCTTTCCCCTTTTCCCCAGGTTTTCTTTCTGACAGGATGAAGTTGAGTCAGATAAGTTCAGAAGGAGCCTATTGTTGCTTACAAGGCATCGTATGTGCTCATTTAAAGGGATCTTACGTGTTTAATGAAGTCATGTAATGTACTCTTAGTTTATAAAGGTCTGTAAACGATTATTCTAGTTCATGTGATGCATATGGTATACAGGTCGCTCTGTATGGCCGTCTGAGCCAACCACCAAGTTAGTTAGATGTATTCTTCATTTAATTTAGCTATGTTTTGGGATGTAAATCTTAATACTCCGGTTTTGTTAACCGTTGAGTCGTATCTTTCATTTCCTCTTTATTCATGAATCAATCTGGTTGGTGTACTCCGAGCGAGTGGCTCATTGAGTTATGAACTTCGGCGTGTGGCCGTTGAGCCATGTTTTAAATGTTTTGAGCTTCCGTTGACTTATAAGGACTTATGCAAGGCTTTTAGCCTGAAAATAGTCAGTTTTTAGGGGGAACTCTATCCGTTTCGTCCCTGGAATTAAGTAAGAAGTTAGGAAAGCGTAACGCTTCTGGCCTAGGGCCCAGGGGTGTTACACATATACATATATATATATATATATATATATATATATATATATGTAGGTATGTGTATATATCCGGATATATATATATATATATATATATATATAT
>JAKOGI010003258.1:20000-60437 GCA_029747015.1 Carnegiea gigantea | reverse complement strand
TGTGTGTGTGTGTGTGTGTGTATAATTAGAAATATATATATATATATATACATGTATATATATATTTATATAAATAGAAATATTTATATATATATATATATATATATATATATACACACACACACACACACATGCATATATATTTTTTTATATGTGTTCATACACATTTGCGTCCATGATTATATTTTTGTGTGTGCGTGCATATATATTTATATGTATATATGTGTGTATATATATTTGTGTGTATGTATATATGTGTGTGTGTGTGTGTGTGTGTGTGTGTGTGTGTGTGTGTGTGTATATACACACACACGCAAACACATGCGTAATTGTATACATACATATCCGTATATGGTTGTGGATATATTTGTGTGTGTGTGTGTTCACTTATGAATACTTAGATACATACATACATACATACATAACTATATATTATAATATATATATATATATTATATATATATATATAATATATATATATATATATATATATATCTGTGTGTGTGTATGTAAATGTATATCTACATGTCTATCGATGTATACATATACATATGTATATATATATATACACACACACACACACACACATATATATATATGTATATGTATATATACATACATACATACATACATATATATATATATATATGTGTGTGTGTGTGTGTATGCAAGACCCGCCTTCTTTATTTTACACAAGCCTGGCTGTCTTATCTTCTATGTTATAAAATTCATATTTTTATTATCTGTATCAGTTAAATTATTATCGATGTGCTTATGTGAACGATAATTTTATTAAAAAGAATATTTCGTCACTATTTATATTGTTAATATTATCATTGATTATTTAAAAAATTTTTGAGTTGATGCGAACTCATACCTTCAAAATCGTTATTCGATTTATTTAGTCATTTTTTGAATTTAGTTAGGACGCCAGTTTTGAACGTTTCAAACCGAACCTAGACTAAGCGTTAACGAATTTGGGATCAAGAAACGAATAATCGATGAAGGGTATGAGACATTAGACTGGCAATTGACCAAAAACAAAAAAAAAAAAAAAGAAGAGAGGAAAGGGGCTGAAGCCCCTTATTTTTCTGCAAAATCACGAAAAAGGGGGGTTCTCATTCTGGCTTTCCTGACCCCTCCCCAGCAACCACGACACGAAGAGAGAGAGAGAGAGAAAGAGAGAGAGAGAGGGCCGACGGAGGGCAAGCTGGGGCTGGGGACGACGGCGGCGCACCGGCGAGTCAGGCGCCGGCCGACCCACACGCCATCGTGAGGAGAGAGAGAGAGAGGTCGAGCAAGCAGGAGGAACGAGGGGGAGAGCGCAACAGGGCTTCAGACGCTGGCGACTAGGCGTGGTTGCGACGACCATCGGGGGGTCCCAGCAGCAGTAGCTAACGAGTGGGGAAGCAATGAATGAACGAATTACATGCGTGCCACCGACCAAACCCTAGCAGACATCCGACCACCAAGCACCAGCACCATGGCCAATCTGAGTAGCCCAACTAGCCAACGAATCAAGTCCTCTAACTTGGAGCCCAGGTGGGTGTTTCTCGCCTCTTAAATATTAGTAATTTTAAAAATGTTTTAACCATTAAGTTGTGATGCATGTTAGTTTAGGATTAGTTAGATCGATTGGGGTTATGCATGTTCTATTTCAGCTGAATTTAGTTTAAATCGATGTATGTTAAGTTTAGTTAGTTCATGCCTGAAAGTGACTTCGAAATAACCTCATGATGCCTTGAATCAATATATATTAGTTTAGGTAATTAACGCTTGAAAATGGCTTCAAATCAATATATGTTAGTTTAGTTAATAGATGCTTATAAGTGGCTTCAAAATAATATACGAATACTTCGAATCGATGCCCTATAAGTTAACTAATTCATGCTTGAAAACAACTTTGAAATAAACTAAGAATGCCTATACTCGATGCATGTTAATTGGGTTAGTTCGTGTTTAAAAGTAGCCTTAAAACGACCTAAGTATGCTTCAAATCGATGCTTGTTAAGTTAAGTGAAATTATGCTTCAAAAATGGCATGTTTAGTTGATTAGTTATGCTTTGAAAATGACATGTTTTGTTACTTAGCTATGTTTTGAAGATGACATGAGTATGACATGCTTATTTCCTAAATGTGAGTTATGAATGCAAAAGGGTTCATGCCTTGATTAGTTTAATTTGGTTCGTTAAGCGTTCTTTCGAGTTAAGCCAATATAGATGTATATATATGTGTGATTATATATGCTTGCGGTAGCGTACCGCTGGATGGTGCTGTTTGTTTAGCTAAGTACATAAGCCCTATTGCACATTTCTTTATAAGTTTTCATGATAATATGCCATTGGTTATATGATTGAAAACCAAAATGGTGGTCGGATGACTTGAGATTGAACTAATGAGGGATTTGAGGTTCTTTGTGGTCGGTCTTGTGTGAGGAGGGAGCCTAGGTTGTGTTTAACCGCAATCGTCTGGATTGCAAGGCATGTGTAGCTTATTCTACTGAGTTGATTATGAAGTATTTAAATTTCTTATATGCAAACTCCCTTCCCCTTTATATCATTATGTTTCATCTTACGGGTGAGGGTGATTTTGAAAATGGAAGTTTTCATGTTTTTAACTAATAGTAGCCACAACTATTAGAAAACGATGGTCTATTTTAACTATACAAGTACAATTTTGGGAGTGAACTTGCCTGAACGGGGGAATTCCTAAGGAATTTAAATAAAAAGAGAGTGCGTTGTATGAAATAGAATTTCACTGTGAGAGACAGCAAACTTATTAGCCGCTATGGCCATATGCTTTAAATTGGCCAAGATATTGTGCATAGGGACAATAAGATGGGAGTGAACCTGCTTAAACGGGTGAATCTCTAGCCTAGGGAGTAATCCCAATAGTCAAAAGCCCTAGAGACCCTGACAAGAGTTAAGGTCCAAAAGTTAGTTGCCATCCCGGGAGTAAGAGCTTAGCGTGAGCAAAAGTCTCACTAGGGGTTGAGAATAGATCTCACCTAATCAGCACATTATGATGATCTTATACCCAGAGTATTTTCCTAATAAGTAAGAAAAACAGTCGACATTTCACCTATTTAACCATTGCAGAAAGAAAGTTTTTAAGGGTCATTATAGGACGAATACGAAAGAGATTCTTTTAAAGAATATGCGCCTCAAAGAGGCTAAGAAAAGAGCTTTATGAGCCTCAAGAGGCTAAGAAAAGAGTTTTTATGAGCCTAAAGAGGCTAAATAAAGTGTTTTCAGAAAAAGAAAGAAGGATTGTTATGCATATCTTGTGATTAAGATTCTAAGTGCAGTATGAATGAAATCTCAAGTACAGCATGGCCACATCCTTGCAATGCATCGAGCATATGAGTTTGAATATACATGTTTAGCTAAAGAAAGCCCCTTGCATAATCTTTATTTCATGTGTTTAAGCATCTCGTATGAGTGAATTAGATAGATAAACCATAAATCACGAATTATATCTCATAACCTATCAAAGAAAGTTCTGTGCTTAGCCTCGTTGCTTGCTTATGTGTTTGACTGCTTACTAGTAAAAGATTTAGTCATTCAGGGGCCTAGAAATGGGTTTGAGTGATTAGAATGAGATTTATTGATAATCATCCTTCTTTAGGGATCATGATTGCCTAATATGATAGTAAAGTAAGAATACGTGATATGTGACTATTAAAGATATTATTGCCTGCAACAATTTTGGTTTTAAGGGGTTAGGGAATACCCACTGAGCGTGTGGTTGCTCATCCCATTACTCTTTTCCCTTTTTCCCCAGGTTTGCATTATGACAAGTAGAAGCTAAGTCACTTATGCCAAGATGGATTCTATTCTTGCTCGTAAGGTGCCATGTGTGCCCATTTAAAGGGGTCTTACGTGTTTAATGAAGCCATGTAATGTGTTCCTAAAATTTTAAACGTTTGTAAATAAGTATTCTAGTTTATGTAGTGTATTCGGTTTTGGAGTCACTCTATACGGCCATGTGTGCCAACCATCTTATTAGATAGTTGTTCTTTTGGTTGAAATCAGTTATGTCTTGGGACGTAACCCCTAGTACTACGGTTGTGTGAACCGTTGAGTTGTATCTTTCACATCTCCTATGTTAATGAACTATTTTGTTTCATGTACTCCGAGCGAGTCGCTCATTGAGTTACGATCTCCGTCGTGCAGCCGTTGAGCTTCTTTTAAATTGCTTTACGCTTCCTTTGATTTGCAGGGGTTTATTGTAATGCTACTCGATATTATGATAAGGATGTGTTGAATTATTTAAGATTGTTGGATTATATTCGTTAGTTGTTTGCACGGGGCGGGATGGGCCAATTTTTAGAAACTAGGGACCACACCTACTAGGACCTCACACTTGAATTCCTATGCAAATTGCATGTTGAGGTCATGAGTGGCCCTCGATGTCAATAGGCTACATCTCCTTTGATCTTAATAGGGAGTTTTATATGCTTAATTTGAGTACCTTTAATAGTTTATTTGGTTTTCCCCCAAGTATGGACCTCCTATACTGCCATGTCCCTAAAAAATTTAATTCGAATGCATTTTGGTACGAACTTTCTAGGGATCATTTGCATGACACTGGTAATTCCAAAGGCACTATGACTCATAGCCGTTGTATTTGTGTGGCCTAACGGCTATTAGCTTGTGGTTTGTTTTCCCAGGAGGATAGTTTAAATGTACCTCACCTGTCTAAATTATATTTTTTGTATAGCATGCTTGAAGGTGGCCAGATTAACTCCGTGTCATTCTTGGTCAATTAGTTGTATAGTGCAGTCACTAGTTCTGCACATAGTATTGTCATTGGGGGCCTCATTACCTCCATTGCTAGGTTGGTTGGAGCCGAACTGAACCCCGATGACATAGTCATAGGTACGGAGCGGTTGAACTTAGCTGCTTTTGAACAAATAAAATTTTGTAATGTTGATGGTGGGCATATATGTTAGATTTATCCTAGGAACTGGCTTATGCCTCTCCCAAATGTTGATCACACCTCTCTTCTGAAGCGGGCAAATATCTACTTTTTTTCCTAGTGATGAAGAGTTAGCACAGACTGCCCCACCTCCTCCACCTCCTCACCCTAGGGCTTCTAGTTCCTCCCAACCATCCTCCTCTTATGACTATCCTAACCTGTATGCTACCCTCTAGTCAATTCAGGAGGAGCAAGCTTCTCTACAAGCTTATACAGAAATTGAGTATACCTCACTTCGGGGCTTTGTTCAGGAGTGCCATGATGAGTTACGTGGGATAATTGCCTTCTAGAACCAATATTTGTAAGACTTTAGGCCTTGCTTAGAGACTTGGCGGGATTGACACATTTCTCAACCCTACCCTCCTTCTTCTCCTCCACCGTCTCCCCCTCCCTTTCAGATTTTTATTCTTGTATTGAGGATAATGCATTGTCCAAGTATAGGGGAGTTGTTATAGTTGTTTGTGGTTGTATATATGTGCGTTATGAATGTGTGAAAATTTGTGCTTTTCTAGGTTACACATTTAGGCTTGGTTTGCATTTTTAGTTGATTATTTGCTAGGTTTCTTTCTTTATTTTAGTTTGTTTTGACATTTTAGTTTATGCGTGTGTTGTGGATGTGTGAAAATTTATGTTTTTTTGGGTCATGCATTTAGGCTTAGTTTGAATTTTTAGTTGATTGTTTAGTTTTCTAGGGTTCTTCCGTTGTTTTAGTTTTGTTTTGGCATTTTTAGTTTTTAGTTGCATTTTAGGCTTAGAAATTAAAAAAATCCAAAAAAAAGGAAAAAGGAAAAAGCCTATTAATCCTCCCGTGATGAGCATTTAGAGTAAGTGGATTTCTTTTGCCTACTTTACCCCTTTTGTTAGACCCATTTGTGAATAAAATGTTTGTTTAAGCGTTTTCAAACTATGCTTCATGTTTTGACCATCACATTAGATATGAGTTACTTGCTTAATGATTCTTGGCTTAAGTATTTGGCGTATGAAATTCAAAGAGCTAGATGAGCCTTGTCCTATGACATTTTGAGCCTAAATAGACTAATTCATCAATTTAGTCTCATATTTTCTTTCATATGTGAGTCTTCCTAGATTTCAAGCATGTAGGACTTGCTATAACTCTTGTTTAAGACCACATTTAGCATGCATATTTAGATAATATGATTGAGGCATTCTTTGACTTTATGGGCTACATTGACCAAATAGCCAACCTTATGTTAATAATTTATCCCTTGCTACCCCTTTGGGTCTTTACCATGTTTATTGATGATAACCTATATTATTATCTTCGGCCGCGCACATATGTCTTACCCTTTTAGCCAAGGCTATAGAATTTTCATAGTTGATTGGGAGTAGTTTGTGGGTAATAACTTTTTATAGATATTGTGGTTTGGTTGGATACACTAAGGGATTTATGCTTTATTTTTCCCTTCAAAGTTAATTGGGTTATGTCTTGTGAGTTGCAAGAAAAGTGTTGAACATGCATAGTTTCTTTGCCATTATCCTCCTCTTAGGGGGGAAAAAAAAGAAAGATAAAACAAAATGACGCAGACCAAAGGAGTATTAAAAAATGTGTATATGAAAAAAAAAGAAAAAGAGACAAAGAAAAAAAAGAACAAAAAAGAACCAAAAAAAAAAAAAAACAGAAAAAACGATACAATAAGAGGATTTAGCATTGGCTTTGCATTTTTGGGCACTTTTTTTTTGCGATATCACTTGTGGATGTTGTTGATATTTTGAGGAGTATATTTTAGTTGGGAGGTGATGGTTTATGTCCTTAATCTTTGGCTTTTAGCTCCACAAATCCTAAAAATATTTATTCCCTCCTTACCTTTACCCATTTGCCCTGTTACAAAGTGTTAAAAGTCCTCTTGATTGCCTTGTGTGTTTTGCATTATAATGGTGGCAAATTAGAGAGTATTATCACTCTTATGGTTGATTTGATTCTATGGAATGAGATTTGAGAGAACTATATTTTATTTTAAACACATGAGTGATGAGTCCGTCATCCCTAGACTGAGGTACTATTGGCTCTTCTAAGCTCTATTTATTGTAATATGCTGATACGATTGTTCATGTTGATCTGAGTGACTGATTTAATAGTTTGATGTGATGGTTCTTACCTTTTTCAAAAATTTCCTTCTCCTATCTATTTGTAAAAATTTTCAGCACTTTTGAGCTAGACTTCTTAGATTGATTTGGTTATTGATGCTGCTACTAATGTCTTCCTGAGGAGGTTATTCATATCTGTAGCCTTAGTTTCATGATTGCGTGGGAACATGCAATAGTTTAAGCATAGGAGAGTTTGATAAGTCCTTAAAGTGCACACTAGTTTAAGGTCATTTTATGCCCTTTTTTGGGAGAATCATGTGCTTTATATTATAATTTATACTCCTTTTTTGGTTTTACATTTCGGTATGATTCTTTTTTGTGTTTTGTAGGTTTTTAGACCGTTTTACCCCAAATTTTACTATGATGGAGTGTAATTTGACTTCCAATAGACACCCCAAAGTCAACATGCCTGTGGAAAAAGAAAGAACAGAAGATTATTGAGACAAAGCTCACGGCGGACTGTCCATGATGAAGGCATGGTCCATGCAAGACCATAACTGCATGCCTGTTCATTTTCGTTCATCATAGGTTAATTGTGTTCCTTGTTAAATAGAGTCATTTTCGCAGCAGAGAAGAGACACACAGCAGAAAGCGAACTCCTCTCTAGTTTTTCCATTCTTTTCCATTTTGTCTAAGTTTAGTTTAGATTTTTAGTAGTTTTGAATGTGAGTGTTGAGGAAGTGCTTGCTGTTTTGGAGGCCTTGCAAAGTTGAAAACCCTTGAAAAATCTCCAATTGTGCTCAGTTTTCTTCTCTTAAACTCTATTTAGTTATGTTGATTTAGACATGTGTGAGTAGTTTTGTCAATCTAGGGATTTTTAGCCAAGCATTGATGTTGGAATCTTTCATCTTTATTTACTTATACTTGTTCTGATTCTGATTGGTTGAATTCTATCTTGTTTGTGAAATTATTATGATTAAATTTTAGCTAAATTTATTTGCTAATTCTAAATAGATAAGTGAAGGACTGAAATGTGAAACTTGCTATTTGATTAACAAGATAGGATTTGACTTAGCAATACTTGAAAGAGATTCACTTGTTAAGAGGACCCTTTAGCTTTCAAAGATCTATAACTTAAACTAAACAAGGACATTTGAAAGAAAGACTACTTAGTTTAGGCAATTCAGTTTATTTCAAAAGAAGATTGAATTCTAAATACGATTGCACCTCTTTCAATTCCCCATTATAGATTAAGAACATGATATATTTCGTCGATCCACTTCTTTGCATGGTGAAACAAATCCGTAGCTGCTTTTAATTGATTGAATTGTCCAATTAGGTTATAGTGTCATTCAAACTCTCTATTGAAATTGCTGGTTTGGCCCTTTTATAGGACAAAACTCAACAGATTATAATTGGTATTCATGGAAAAGATATCTTTACTAAACCATAACACCTGTGCACTTGTAGGCATAGGTCAATCTGCTAGCATACTTTTCAGCAATTTAGCCTCACAGCCTGCCAATTCAAGAGCAATAAATTCAGAATCCATAGTAGTCATAGCAGCATAGGAAAGTATAGCAGATTTTTACGATACAACACCTCAACCTAGTGTAAACACGCAACTACTGTTGGAATTAATTACATCATTATCAAATACCCAATTTACATCACTATATCCTTCTAACACTGCAAGAAATTTTCTATAATGTAGGCCCTAGTCCATAGTGCCTTTCAAATACTTGAGCAAGCGTTTCAAGGCAAGCTAGTGATTATCACTTAGGTTATGAGTGTATCTACTAAGTCTACTCACGGGACATTTAATGTCAAGTCTAGTATACTTCATTAAAAACATGGCACTTCCAATTATCTTTGCATATTCCATTTGCATACAAGAACACCTTTATTCTGCACTAAATGTACACCAGAATTATTAGGTGTTCTAATAGGATCAACATCAAATGGATCTAATTTTCTAAGTATTTTCTTAATATAGTGAGATTGGTTAAGACTAATTCCATCTTAGACCTCTTAATTTTGATGCCTAAGATAACAAAAGCTTTATCCACATACTTCAGTTCAAATTTAGTACTTAGAAAGTTTTTAGTTTGATTGACAATATCCATATTTGTGCTGAATATAAGCATATCATCAACCTATAAGCATATAATAACACAGCCATCTGTAACACGATTAAAATACACACAAGTGTCACCTTTATTTGGCTTAAATTCGTACGCAGTAATTGTGTTATTATGTTTTTCATACCACTGTTTAGGAGGCTGTTTTAATCCATACAAGGATTTTACCAATTTACAAACTTTTTGCTCTTTCCTATGTAGCACAAATTCGTCAGTTGTTCTATATAAATTTCTTTATCTATATCCCAATTCAAAAAAGTAGTGTTTACATCCATTTGATGCATAATTAAGTCACGAACAGAACAAGGGAAATCAAAACTCTAATGGTGGAAATTTTACTCACAGGTGCATATTTATCCTTCCTTTGATTAGAGCCTTCAACTACTAAACGAGCTTTATATTTATCAATGGGTCTGACAGCCTATGCTTTTCTTTTTAAGCATCCATTTACCCTTCAGAGGTTTATAACCACTACGAAGATCGGTTGGTGTCCATGTATGATCACTTAAAATTAAATCAAGCTCGCTGTTTATTACTCCTTTCTAGGGGAGAAAAAAAAAAAAAAACAACATCAATGGCTTTGATGGCCTCATATGTTTTAGGATCTTATTTAGTAATATGTGCACAAATAAATTCATTACTTAACATGAAATCTTGAATGAGATATACAAAATTAGTTCCCTTTCTGATTCTTTTACTTCTTCTCAGTTCCATATCAGATGAACATGCTTATTTTTAGAGAAAATTTCATGAGCAATGTGGTGATCATGAGATGCAATTTTCATAGAAAGTATATTTTTGAAGAATTCAGCATCTCGAGCTTCAATAGATTCCCATGCATATCTGGACCATTTGTACCTTTAATAATAAATCAATATGTAGCACTTTGATAAGCATATCTGGAATGCATCGATAGTTTTAGGACCAATTTTCTCCCTTTTAAAATTAGGCAAACCAACTGTAGCCAAGCGATCCCACACTTACAAATAATTTAGGTCATGTGGGCAGCCCTTTTGTAATTCATATGGGGTCTTATTAAGTTTCTTATGAGGCATATGATTAATACATGACATGCAGACAAAATTGCCTCCACCCACATATTGTTAGGAAGTCCAGAATTGATTAGAATGGCATTCATGACATTTTTCAAAGTTTTATTTTTCCTTTATACCTTTTTGTGCTGGCGAATAAGAAGCAGTCCGTTCATGAATAATACCATTAGCCTCATATTAATTTTTAAGAGAGTGGGTCATATTCACCACCTCTATCACATCTAAACCTTTTCATTTTTCTATCAGGTTTGTTTTCAACTTCAGCTGTGCATTTAACATTTCTTCTGCTTCATCTTTTTAATTTCGAAGATAAACCACGCTATAACAAGAGTAGTCGTCAACAAGGGTAATACAATATATTTTTTTTCCACCTCTGCTCATATCGTTCTTAAAGTCTCCGGGGTCACTATGAACCACCTCAAGTAGCTCAGTTTGTCTTTATATGGATTGAAACGTTTTTGTGAAATTTAGCTTCAAACATACCTTGCATTTAGAAAAATCCATATTTGACAATTTAGAAATCAGGTTGAGGTGCTTAAGTCTTTTAATACAATCAAATTTTACATGCCCTAATCTAGCATGCTATAAGTTAAGTGACCAAATAATATAAGCAGAAGAACTACTAGCCATTTTATCCACTTTTCAGAAACAGTATCAAGCACAATTGGACCATTGTTACAACAAAAGCCTTTTCCAACAAATTCACCATTATGGGTCATGACAAGACAATCAGAAATAACAATTAATTTTAGACTTGCTTTCATGAGTAAACTACCGGATATGAGGTTTCCATGCATTTTAGGCACATACAAAACATTAGTAAGCGTGAGAAATTTTCCAGAGGTAAGTTTTAAGGTGATGTGCCATTTTTAAATGACAGAGGCGGCTGCTGCATTTCCAATTAAAAGTTTTCAACTTCTTCAATTTTTTTCATGAGACTGAAATAGTCTGCGATTAGCACATATGTGTTTGGAGGCGCTGGTGTCAACAGTCCAGTCTATGATATTGCCAACTAAATTGACTTCTGACACCACTACAACAATAGTATCATATTCAACAAGGTTAGCATCACCCCTTTTCTTGCATTTGCAGCATGTAGCCTTGTGACCATGCCACCCACATCTATAGCATTTTCCGTGAATTTATATTTCTATACCTTTCCTTGTGGCTTGAAATTGCTTTTGTAATTTTCTTCCCCTTGTTCCTAAACCTTTCAAAATTAGCAGATCTGGGTTCCATGAGGTTAGCTCTAGAAAAACTAGACTTATAGGAAATTCTTTGGTCTTTCAATCTATTTTCTTCTTCAATTTTTAAATGTCCAATTATTTTTTTTTGGAGTCGAATCTTTCTTTTCATGCATGAGCTAATTTCTATACTCTTTCTAAAACAGTGGTAATTTTCCTATTAGAACAATAGCCAAGGTCACATCACATATTCTCAGTCCTTTAGAAGAAATAGTAAAGCATAAATTTTCACATTTTATGAATTTGGTTAATAATAGGCTTGTGTTCTTCGATCTTAAAGTTTAGCCATTTACTCATTGCAAAGTGTTTAAACCCAGCATCGTCACTACTATATTTTTTGTTAAGAGCACCCCAAATACCCTTAGCAGATTCATATGACATATAAATATCAACCAAAGCATTAGACATGTGATGCAATAACATGCCCTTACAGATTTTACCATCTCTAGCAAAATTTAGTTCATGTTCAGCTTTGGCCTTTTCATATTTAGGAATAACTTTCTCTTCTAAGGCATATGCTACCTTAATTTGCTCAAGATAAAATTTTATTCTTATAGCCCATCGATTGTAATTTTTACCATCAAAAGGTACAAGTTGTAGACGTGTTAGGAATTATATATTTAGAAGTTATAATTGAATATAACCAAAAATTATTCATAGATTTTTGTGAAAATATATTTTGGATGGTGTTATATACAATTATGACTAGTAAACATATTTGATCGGAAATTTAAGTTGAATCACTAAGCTTGAAGTAAAACATTCAACATAATTATTGCTCTTGAAAATATTAATCAAACACATTAGTAACCTAAAACAATAGTAGAAATTAATACGTAAACCAAACTGTCTATGGCTTAGCCATTGTCCCAAGAATGATTTTGCCGAAGCTGAGGTGCAAAGCTCTTTTAGGTAGTCATTCCCACGATTGACATGGTGTTAACCTTTCTAGTGCATTCTCGAGTGGTTAACTTGGAGTACTTGAATAAATGCCCAAAGATGTTTATATAGTTTGGTGAATTGGAAGGTTTGAATTGAGTGTATTAAGGAATTTTAGTTGAAGCAAACTTGGGCTATTTCCTAGAGGTTGTATGTGGGAGAGAGAAAGGGCATGAGGGGTTAGACTTTTTCTATTTTCGAGTGAATGAAGAGGCTAAATATTTTCTTAGTGAATGGCTCAACACCATGGCCTATTTATAAGGAAAGAGAATTAGTTGTTCATCAATTATCTGGAGAATAAAACAACACAAATGTGCTGAAATTTCTCTCCTTAGAGACGAAGCAAAACAAGTAGTGTGCATGTTTTTCTATAAGGGGGAATGAAGGCATGCTTTGCAACTTGTCGATAGAGGGCAAGACTTAAAGCATCATGATGTCTACCTATAAATTATTCACTCATTAGAGATATGAACATATTGGGAGCAAAGAGAAATTATTGTATTGATGTTAATGTGTCGCAACTTGAATTAAAACCTAGTAACACGGGGTTTTAAGACAAGCATCCTCAAGTGACAATACTCTTGAACATCATAGGGGTTGTAAGTCCGCCACCTGGGCACACATTAATTTCACGTATTCTCATACTCCAGAGCTTGGCACCCTATACTAGCCATATAACACTCTTAGCAGCTCATAGGTGCTCTAGGAGGTCAACCCATAAAAACCCCCTAACAGGAAGCGATCACACATCCATGGTGGATACATTAGCGTGTGCTACTTTCATGCCTCGCATGGTGCATTGAGAGTCAATTGCTCAACCTTACCCAATTGCACTGTAACACACATACCCCCTGTAGGGGGACGCAAGGTACTTAATATGTCCTTAAAGTGCACTCTATTTTGAGGTCATTTCGCACCGTTTTTAGGTAGAATTATATGTTTTAACTTGTATTATTGCACTCATTTTCCTATTTTACACTCAGGTATGGTTCTTTTCTGTGTATTGTAAGTTTTGGGATCATTTTACCCCTAATTTAACCATAAATGAGTGCGGATTAACCCCCACAGACATCCTCAAGTCACCATAACCGTGGAAGGAAGAAAGAATAGAAGAATGTTGAGGGAGAGCTCACCACGGATGGTCTATGGTGAAGGCCACGGTCTGTGGTGGGACCATAATTGCAAGTCTTTCATTTTTCTTCATCGTGGGGCTGAGGTTGATCGAGTTTCTCTTTAAATAGGGCCATTTCGCAGTAGATTTAGAGGATACACAGCCAAAGAGAACCCCTACTCTCTAATTTTTTCCATTCTTTTTCGTTTTTTTAAGTTTAGGTTTAGATTTCTAGTTAGTTTTGAGCATAAGGTGTGAAGAAGTGCTTGTTGTTTGGAGCCCTTAAAAAGTTGGGAAACCCTTAAAGGATCTTTAACTACGCTAAGTCTTCTTCCCTTAAACTTAGTTTAGTTCTTGTTATTTCAAATATGTGTGAGTAGTTTTCTTAATTTAGAGATTGTTAGCCAAGTATTGACATTGACATCTCTCATTTTTATTTAGTTGTGCTTGTTTTTGATTGGAATTGGTTCAATTCTATCTTGTGTGTGAAATTATTGTGGGTGAATGTTGGCTAAATTTACATGCTAATTCTAAATAGTTAAGTGGAGGACTGAAATGTGAAACTTGCTATTTGATCGATAAGATAGGACTTGACTTACTAATACTTAAGAAAGATTCATTTGTTAAGAGGGCCTTTAGCCATCAAAAATCCACAACTTAGACTAAACAAGAACATTCGAAAGGACGACAATTGGTTACTTTAGGCAATTTAGCTTATTTCGAAAGAAAAGATTGAATTCTAAATGAGATTGTGCCTTTTTCAATCTCACATTATAGATAAAGTGCATGTTACAATCCATTGATCTACATCTTTACTTGGTGAAAAAATCTCTCGATGTTGTAAATTGGTTGAATCTTTCGATTAGGTTATAGCATCGTTTAAACTCTCAATTGAAATTTGCTTGCATAGCACTTTTATAGGACAAAACTCAACAAACTACAATTGGTCTTTATGGGAACTATATTTTTCCAAGCTATAACACCCATGTGCTTGTGGGCATAAGTTAAGTTTTTGGCGCCATTGCCGGAGATCAAATTTGTGGATATTGAGTTAGCCCTTAGAAATTAACTAAGCATTTTGTCATTCTTTCATTTTCTTTATATTTTTTATTTGCGTTGGTAGTTTTGTTGGTAATTTTGTAGATTTCTCATTTATATGCGAAGTCCCTTTCCGTTTGAATTCAATCCTGAAATCAAAGGGAATTTTTGCTCCAGGAGGAAGAAATTAACAGTAGAAGAGCAAACACTAAAGGCTCAAGTAGTTTCTTTAACAATGGCAGGAATAAGAGGTCACCAAAGAAGGACAGTCCAAGATTTTGTTACCTTGGGAGTCAATCGCATTTCCTCGAGCATCGCTCGGCCAACTGTAGAAGCAAATAATTTTGAGCTCAAACTAGCCCTTATATCAATGGTGCAACAATGCCAGTTTAGAGGCACCCCGTTAGAAGATCTAAACTTACAACTCTCGGTCTTTTTAGAGGTGTGTGACACGTTAAAGCTTAACAGGGTTTCTACTGATGCCATCCACTTGCTCCTGTTCCCCTTTTGACATAGGGATAAGGGGACGGCATGGCTTCACTCCTTGCCTCCAGGATAGATCACGACATGGAACGAGCTCACAAAAGTTTTTCTTGCCAAGTTCTTTCCCTCAGGTAAGACCACAAGCCTGTGGAATTGAATCACTACCTTCTCTTAAAAGGAAGATCAGATGCTCTATGAAGCCTAGGAATGATTGAAGGACCTTTTATTATGCCTTCACCATGGTCTTCAAAGGTGGATGATTACCCATACATTCGATAATAGAGTCACTCAGCCATTAAGATCTAATAATGATGCAGCAGTAAGAGGTACTCTTACGAACAAAACAGAAGAGAAGCATACAATCTTTAGAAAAGATGGCTCTTAACAATCTCCCATGGTTGTTTGAGACAACACAACCCAAGTGGGTTGGAGGTAAGTTAGAATTAGATGCTATTTCTATGCTTTCTTCTAAAGTTGATGCTATGCCTAAAAAATTAGAGTACTTGAATGTTAATTCTATCAGTTCAAATAGCCCTTCCCCCTCATGTCATATATGTGGATCAGTTGATCATTTGACTGTGCATTATCAAGTGGCTAGTTCTTTTCCCCAAGATATAAGTGATCAAGTCAATTATGTGAACAACTATAACCCTAAACAAACAAATGACCTTTTCTCTAGTAGATATAATCCTCATTGGAGAAATCACCTTAATTTCTCCTATAGGTCTAATGCCTCACTTATACGCCAAACGACTTATAGACCACCTCCTGGATTTCAAAGACCATCCTATCCTCAACAAGCGCCTCAAAAATCCAACTTAGAGACTATGATGGAGAATATGCTTTTGGAGCAACAAAAGCAAGATGAGTACATTAAGCCGTTGGCCTCTAAGGTTGATATGCTTACTACTCACAATAAGATATTGGAAGCTTAAATCGCTCAATAAGCTACCTCTTCATCTACACCCCCGAATAGACTTCCTAGTAAACCGAGTTTAACCTTCGCGAGCAGTGTAACTATGTCACCTTAAAAGAAAGGTAGAGGATCTTGAGTACATGACACTTGAGAAGAGTAGAGAGGTGATTGTAGCTGAAAGTAAGGAGAAAAAATGATGAGGATGAGCGCATAACTTTTAGAGAAAAAGACAACTTTAAGTTCCTCAAAATCATTCCTCCCAAACTTCCTGACCCAGGTAGCTTTTCTTCCGCTATGTAGCAGGAAAAGTGAAGATTGATAGGGCCCTATGTAGCCTTGGTGCAAGTGTCAGTTTGATGCCCTACTCTATGTTCTATAAGCTTCATTTGGGACCATTACAACCAGCAACCTTTTCACTCTATTTAGTCAATAGTTCCAAAACATGACCTTTGGGTACGTTAGAGGATGTGCTCATAAAAGTAGAAGATTTATGGGTGCTTGAAGATTTTGTCATTGTTGATATGACTGAGACTGACGATGCCCAAATTATTCTTAGGAGACCCTTTTGGCTATTTTAGGTTACACGATTGATGTAAAAGTGGGTGGAGAATATTTGAAGTAGGGGGTGTTATGCTGCGTTTTGTTTTATGGAAGATAAAATTATTTCCCCCAATTCTTTTGTATCTGATGTACTCCTTCTTTCTCCTGAGATTGAGATGGAAGATAATTGGGGTTATCCTAAGCCTTCTGATTTTGACTAGATTTCAACTAAGGATCCCAACTAGTGTTATGTTAAGCTGGGGTTTGCTGCTTCTACATCACCTAGCGTACCCGAGATTGAGATCTATGCTTCTAATGAGTCTTCCATGAGTGACTACTATAGGTTTGCTTAATTTGTTCTTTCTTGACCTCTTGTAGAAGGATTTGATTTGAATTTTGATCTTGGGATTGAGTATGACAATAGTGGTCCATCTTATGAAGCCTGATATCAATTTGTTATGAATGCTAATAGTTCGCTTTGGTGCAATTTCATGATGAAGATGGACCTCCAACCTGAGTATCTGAGGTGGTGCCTTCAGTTGAAAGACTTCAATTTCGTGATTCGTGATAAAAATGAAACATATGTTATAGGGGAGTCTATACCCACACTTTCATTGAACCTAAACTAGAATAGAAGAAAGGTCGAGCTCCTGACCTTAAATGAGCCCTTCTTGGGAGGTGACCCCGGTGTTTGTTTTTTCTTTTCCCTTTTTATGCTTTTTTTAATTGTATTTTGTGCTTTTTTTTATTTAGAACCTCCATTAGAAAATCAATAGAACAATAAAAGAGGTAATAAAAATAATAAAGAAGAAAAAGATACTAATCAGAAGTTTTTAACGCCTCCATGGACACCTCATGGTGCCTACCCATTGTCCGTGAAGGCTCTAAAAAAAGGAAGCAAAAAGAACGGGACCATAGTGACCATGGATGGTCCATGGCCACCACCACAGTTCGTGATGAGCCACTCATCGCTATCAAGGGTTTTCAAGGCCCTTTGACCCTAAATTTCTTCATCTTCTTCCTCAAAACCCGATCCCCCCTCTCTCTCTAAACACTCCCTTCTCTGTCTAAAACCTCCATAATAACTTCACTTCAAACCTCCAATTCTTCACTAAAATCTATCAAATTTCTCCCTTTTTCACTTATTTTCTTCACTTTAACCTCGAATCTCCCTTTATTGTTCCCTTTTAGGCCTTCTTTCCCTCCCATTTTTCGCATCTCCATACCTACAACCTTCAAAACTCCATTTTTCACTTTTTACTTTTCCAATTTTCATTTTTCTTCCATATTTGTTCATCACTTCTTTCCCTTTTCTCAAATTTTTTATTTTCTAGCATTTTTCTACTCATTTTCTTTTAGTTTGTTTTTTCAAGCTTTTTATTACATCACCATGGCACCAAAGAAGAAGGTAAGAATGACACAAGAAGCTAGGACTTCAAGTCAAGCCCCACAAAGAACACCCCAAAGCTCCCGAACATCCACCGCCGCGAGAAACCGAGGTAACATTCCACACCCCCTTGGCTCAACTAATCCTGAGCATATTGCTAGATATAATGCTTTGAGTAGTAAAGTAGTAGTAGCTAATTGATATTATGATGATTATGTGTTGAATAGTTTACGATTGTTAGATGACATTAACTGGTTGTTTGCTCATGGTGGAATGGGATAATTTTTAGAAACTAGGGATCACACTTATCAGGACATTACGCTTGAATTATTAAGCACATTGCATGTTGAGGTCATGAGTGACCCTTCATGTCAAGAGGGCTACATGTCATTTTATCTTAATAGTGAGTTCTATGAAGTTAATTTGAGTGTCTTTAATAGTATATTTAGTTTCCACCAAGTATGGATCTCCCATACCGCCATGTCCCTAAGGCATTCAATCCGAATGCTTTTTGGTATGAAATTTTCGACAATTATCGGTGTGATACTAGTAATTCCAAATATACGGTTATTCAAAACCCCTACATTTGTGTGGCCCATCGCTTGTTAGCTTGTGGTTTGTTTGCCAGGGAGGATAGTTTAAATGTGCTTCACCTGTCTGAATTATATTTTTTATATAGCATGCTTGAAGGTTTAGGTCACTTCTTGGTCCATCAGTTGTATAGCGCAACTACTGGTTATGTATACAGAATTATCATTAAGGGCCTTATTACCCATTGTTAGGTTTGTTGGCATTAAACGGAGCCCTGATGATAGAGTCGTAGGTTCAGAGCAGTTAAACTTGGCCATTTTTGAGCAAATGAAATTTTGTAGGGTAGAAGGTGGGCGTATCTATTGATTGTATCCTAGGAACTGGTTAATGCCTCTCCCAGATGTTGATGGCACCTCTCTTCTAAATCTGACCAATCTCTACGTTTTAGCCGGTGATGAAGAGTTGGCGTGACCCTCTCCACCTCATCCACCTACTCACCCTAGGGCTTCTAGTTCATTTCAACCACCATCCTCTCATGATTATCCTAACTTGCATGCTGGCCTTCGATCAACTCAAGAAAAGCATGCTTCTCTACGAGCTTAAGTAGAAACTGAGCATACCTTACTCCGGGGTTTTGCTCAGGAGTGGCATGATGAGTTCCGCAGGACGATTGCCTCCCAGGACTAATATTTCCAAGACTTTAGGACCTACTTAGAGACTTAGCTTGACTGACAAATTTTTCAACCCCACCCTCCTTCTTTTCCACCCACTCCCTTCTAGTGCCTTCTGCTTTTTCTATGCTTGCATTGAAGACAATGCTTTGTCGTAGCACAGGTGAGCTGTTGTAATTTTTATGTGTTTGTGGCTGTATATACGTTTGTTATGGATGTGTTAAAGTTTGCATTTTTTTGGGTCATGCATTTAGTTTGTATTTTTAGTTGATCATTTAGTTTTCTTAGTTTTCTTTCTTTGTTTTAGTTTTGTTTTGACATTTTCTTTAGTTTTTAGTTGCATTTTAGGCTTAGTAAAAAAGAAAGAAAAAACCAAAAACCCAAAAAAAATGAGCCTGTAAATCCTCCAATTATGAGTCTTTAGACTAAGTGCCTTTCTTTTGCTTATTTTGACCCTTTTTGTTAGGCCCATTTGAGAATAAAATGCTAGTTTCTCAGTTTTTGAACTATGCTTGATGTTTTGACCATCAAGGAAGTTATAAATTGATTGCTTAATGATTCTTGGCATGAATATTTGGCACATGAAATTCAATGAGCCACATGAGCTTTGTCTTGTGAGATTTTGAGCTTGAATAGACTAATTCATTATTTTAGTCTCATATTTCCTTGTGTGACTTTTCTTAGATTTCAAGTCTCTAGAACTTGCTTTAACTCTTATTCAAGATCACATTTAGCGTGCACATTTAGGAAATATGATTGAGGCATTCCTTGACTTTATGAGCTGCATTGACCAAATAGCTACCCTTATATGAATGATTTGTCCCTTGCTATCCCTTTGTGTCTTTACCATATTTATTGATGAAAACCTATATTATCATCATTGGCCACACACATGTCTTATGCTTTTTTGCCAAGGCTATAGAGTTTCATAGTGGATAAGGAGTAACTTTATGGATAATAACCTTTTATAGATCTTATGGTTTGGTTGGATGTGATAAGGGATTCATCTTCTATTTTTCCTTCAAAGTCAATTGGATTCTGTTTTATGAGTTACAAGAAAAGTATTGGAAAGTGCATAGTTTCCTTTGCCATGATCCTCTCTTTGATGAAGAAAATGAAAAAAAACTACAAACCACCAAAGTTGTTTAGAAAAATGTGTGTTGGAAAAAAAAAACAAAAAGGTAGCAAAGAAAAAAACATATAAAGATAAAAAAAACTGATTAAATAAAAGGATTTGGTATTAGTTTTATATTTTTAAGCACTTTCTCTTATGATCTCACTGGGGATGTTGTTGATATTTTGAGATGTATGGGCTTCAGGAATGTGTTTTAGTTGGGAGATCACAGTATATGCTCTTAGTCTTTGGCTTTTGGCTCCACAAATCCCAAAACGTTTGTTCCCTCCTTTCTTTACCCATTTGCCCAGTACAACCCTTAAGAAGTCCTCATAAGTGCCTTGTGTGTTTTGCATGGTTGTGGTGGCGAATTAGAGACTATTATCAAACTTATGATTGATTTGGTTCTATGGAATAAGATTTTAGATAACTTCATTTTAGTTTAAACACAGGAGCGGGAGTATTCCACATTTTTCAAAAGTGAGGCTCCACCAGACTAATTAGCTCTACAATCTTATGTGCTTGCATGATCTGTTTATAGTTCCTTGGGGGTGATCAAGTTTTGATATCAAGCTTGTGATCTTGTACTTTTTTGAAAACCTTCTTCTTCTCCTAATTTTGAAATGTCTTGCACGCTACTTTGGGGTTGCCATTGATTGCTATTCTTGCTTGTGATATGCTATGACTTGCGTACTTTAAGGAGGTTGTTATGTATTTGAGCCCTAGATGCATCTCCCCTTACCGGTTTTATATAGTGTTTACTTCAGGACGAGCAATAGTTTAAGCATGGGGGAGTTTCATAAGTCCTTAAAATGCACTCTATTTTTGAGGTCATTTTGTACCCTTTTTAGGAAGAATTATGTTTTTTATGCTATATTATTCCACTCCTTTTTTCTGCTTTATGGTCGGGTGTGGTTCTTTCCTATGTATTGAAGGTTTTTGGACCATTATACCCCAAATTTGACCCTAAATTATTGTAGCTTGACCCCCACGGACAGCCCCAAGTCACTATGCATGTGCAAGAAAGAAAGAATAGAATAATTTTGAGACAAAGCTCACTACGGACAAACTGTGGTGAAGCACGGTCCATGGTGAGGCCAGAATTAGAAGTCTCTTCCTTTTCCTTCATTGTGCAATTGAGGTTGATCAAGTTCTTCCTTAAATAGGTCATTTGACAGCAGATTTGGAGGACACACTGCAAAAGAGAACTCCTACTGATTAGTTTTATCCATTCTTTTCTATTTTCTTAAGTTTAGTTTTAGATTTCCAGTTAGTTTTGAGTATAATATGTGAAGAAGTGCTTATTATTTGGAGTGGGAAACCCTTGAAGGATCTCAAATTGTGCTAAGTTTTCTTCTCCTAAACTTTGTTCAATTGTTGTTATTTCATATATAAGTGAGTAATTTTCTCAATCTGGGGCCAAGTATTGATGTTGGAATCTCTTATTTTTATTTGGTTGTGCTTGTTCCTGATTGGAATTAGTTGAATTCCATCTTATGTGTAAAATTGTTGTGGGTGCATTTTGGGCAAATTAACTTGCTAATTCTAAATAGTTAAGTGAAGGACTAAAAGGTGAAATTTTCTATTTGATCGACAAGATAGGATTTGATTTAGCAATACTTGAAAAAGATTCGCTTGTTAAGAGGATCTTCAGCCATCAAAAATCCATAACTTAGACTAAATAAGATATTTGAAAGAATGACAATTGGTTAGTTTGGACAATTCAGTTTATTTCAAATGAAAAGATTGAAATCTAAATGCAATTGCACCCATTTCAATCTCCCATTATAGATCAAGTGCATGTTATAATCTATTGATCCACATCTTTACTATGTGAAACAAATCCCTAGATGTGTTAAATTGATTGAATCTTCCAATTAGATTATAACATCGTTCAAACCCTGAACTGAAATTTGCTTGCTTAGCAATTTAATAGGATGAAACTCAATAGATTACAATTGGTCTCTGTGGGAACGATTTCTTTTCTAAACTACAACACCCGTGCGCTTGTGGGCATAGGTCAGTATGGCTCCCGAAATTCAATAATGCCATTACCCTTTGAACTTGCCTTTTCACTCATGTAGGGATCGTTCATTACAAGTCCTTAATGGATCTTAATCTTATACCCCTCGATGTACCAAAGCCTGTTTTTCTAGTAGCTCCTTTTTGCACTTCACATAGTCCAGTTATATCGCTCCATTTTCTAGTAGCTCCTTCATTACTTTGTGTCTCAATCTTATATGCCTTCTGTTTCCATCGAAGGCCTTATTCATTGCGATTGAAAGCTACCATATTGTCACAGTGTATTGTAATCAAAGGAGCCATCCTCCCACACAAAGGGACATCTGCTAGCAGACTTTTCAACCATTCAATGTCACGGCTTGCCAATTCAAAAGCAATAAATTCAGATTCTATAGTAGTGATAGAGGTATAAGACTTTAACGCCCCGACCCCTCCCGGGTCATGGATAGTTACCAATAACAGCTTAAAGGATCGTCGACTGGCCCCCACAAATTGCCACAAGCCTTTCTGGCATGTTTCGTCCTCGCTCACACGCTGCACGGGAAACTTCCCAGGAGCTTATCTATCCCAAGATTACTCTCCAGCAAGCACGCTTAACTATGGAGTTCTTCAGAGTAGGCTTCCTGAAAAGAAAGGTGTACCTTTGTTGATATAAGTAGTCACTTCGATTCTTTTTAGGCCACACTCGGGGTGTTACAATCACCCCTACTCGAAGCGTGCAATGTCCTCGTTGTGCCTCACTGACCGACCGACTTACCAGTCCTCTTGACCGGCAGTCCACACCTAGTATCTTTACCATACTAGGTGACTGCCCATGGGCTCTCCATCCACTTTCGCAGCTCACGGTCGTGGATCGGCTCTGATACCACCTGTAATGCTCCGACCCGTCTCAGTCGCGGGTCTTACCAATAACAGCTTAAAGGATCATTGACTGGCCCCACAAATTAACATAAGTGTTTCCGACGTGTTTCGTCCTCGCTCACACACTGCCCGGGAAACTTCACAGGTGGTCACCTATCCTAAGATTGCTCCCCAGCAAATGCGCTTAACTATAGAGTTCTTAAGATTAGACTTTCCGAAAAGAAAGGTGAACATTTGGTGATAAAAATAGTCACTTCAATTCTTTTTAAGCCATACTCAGTGATGCATATTCCCATACGCATCATTTTTTATTTAAGGTCAACTTCTAAGAAGAAAAGTGTCAAACAAGAGCGTGCATGGGAACTCTCATATTTTCTCTTATTATGTGAGTTCAAGGACTTTAGACACCATGAAGAAGTCAAGCAAGTGGCGAAAATCTGGATAAAACTCATATTCCTTCCGGAAGAATTGGTGCCCGATTCATCCCTGCGGAAGGTAATTTTTTTTGTGCTCATTTTTTGGACTAGCTCAAGTGGAGCCATAACTTGAGGGGCCACATGGTTTTGAAGCGTAAGATGTCAGCTTTAAAATAAGCCCAATTTTATTTAATTTGGACGTCATTTGATTGGGCAAAGTAGCACTCAAAGGGAAGTTGTCCTGCTCCAGTCCAGTTCTGATATAGGTGTAATGTTCGAACCATAACTTTTGATCTACTTACCCAAATTGAGCAAATGAGCCCATTCTGGAAAATCGATTTCTAGGGCTTTCCGACAAGCCCAGAATCACCTGATGTGGACGTGTGTGCTGAGAGTTATGCTCAGTTGAAGTGGAAGCTGCTGCAAGGATTAAATGCTGGGCAAATGAACAGACTTTGGTTACATGACACCATGTGGATGACATCATGCACGACTTGGAGTGTTCTAGATGGATGTCTTCAGCTGATTGGAAGCCTAGAATATTCTTTGTAACCTCCCCACCCCTTTATGTTGAGTCTTTTCCATTTTCCAAGCCTTTTCAATTTTCTAGTTTTAATTGCTAGGAGTTTTTAAGTCTTTTGGTTATCTTTGTTTAGCCTATAAATAGGTGGGTTATGTAGTTGCATTTGAATGCAGAGTGGCAAGCTTCCCCAAAGTGAAATACAATTACCTTTGAGTGTGATTCTCAAAAGTATTCCAAATCCCTAGTTCTATATCTTGAATTTTGGCAAGTTCAAGTGGTGTTCTAGGTTCTCTTCCTTTTCCAATTGGAGTGATTCCTTGGTGAAGACAAGAGAATTTGCCCAAGATCAAGTCCTTGAGTGGCTCCGTGAAGGATTATCTCAAGTGCAAGGTCTTGTTTATCCCTTTGTCCTCTTTTGTTATTATTCTTCGATCCATCTCAATCTATCTTCCATATTCACTTTTCTTTGGTTTGATTCTTGTTTGGAATTTGTTTGAGTTTGATTTGGTTCACTTACCACCCACATATACATCAATTGGTATCAGAGCCAAGGCTTCCCTAGGCCTAAGCTTACTGCCCAACACCCTTCCAAACACCCAAACACATTTTCCCCACAAAAATACCAAAACCGCGCCCACGGTTTTTCGCCGGCCAGAAGAGCAGCACGGTCACCCCGTGCCAATACGCACGACCGTGCCACCCTTCTTCCCAACCACACGCCAACTGCATCCCATCTAGCACTTCAGCACGATCACCCCGTGCCAAGGAGCACGACCGTGCCACCTTCAAAACCTGCATTTCACAAGTCGAAGCAAAGCACGGCCGCCTCGTGCCTCACTGCACGCCCGTGCCACCTTCCCCAGCAGTATTTTCTTTCCCCAAAGCACTTCAACATGTCTACCAAGTCTACAAGAAGTGATCAAGCAAGAGTAGAGGAGTGGAAAGCCCAAGTTACATATCTCCGGACTCAACTGGGCCAACTCTTAGAAGAGAAAAGAAGGTGGGTTCATAGCCCCACACCCTCTCACCCTCATGAACCAGTGGTCGAATCTGAAGAGGAAGTCCTTCACTCCCGTGCCAATTCGAGTGATGAGGAAGCCCCAAGGAGACGAAAGCAAGGAGGCAATATTGGTGGTGTCCGAATTGACATCCTCGAATTTGAAGGTCAACTTGACCCGGATTTGTTCCTCGATTGGTTGCATACCATTGAGCGAATCTTTGAGTACGAGGACATCCCGGAGGACAAGAAGGTAAAACTTGTAGCCCTTAAACTCAAAAAATATGCTTCAATTTGGTGGGCTAATCTTGGAGCTAAAAGAGAAAGGAATGGAAAGGGAAAAATCAGAACTTGGGCCAAAATGAAAGAAAAGCTTAAGGCCAAGTTTCTTCCCTCTCACTATGTGCAAGACAATTATCTCAAGCTCCATCGACTCAAGCAAGGATCCAAGAGTGTGGAAGAATACACTCGGGAGTTTGAACAACTCCTCCTCAAGTGTGATTTGAAAGAAGATGATGTACAAACATTGGTAAGATATTTGAGTGGTCTTGATGAATCAATTGCTCATGTAATTGAGTTGCAACCCTATTCATCCCTAGATGACTTGAGTTCTCTAGCCTATAAGGTAGAGCAACAAAAGAAGACTAAGGAAAAGAGCATCTTTTCCATGACTCCTTCCCGTCCTTTTTCTCAAGAACCACCTTACTTTCCTCCACAAATTCAAACGCCCTCACCCGCCAAAAGTGTCCCTCCCATCACCCCTCTACCTCCCACAAAAGTGCCCTCATGGCCAAAAGACCAAGTTCGGTGTTTCCGTTGTCAAGATATGGGACATTTTGCATCTGATTGTCCTAACAAGAGGATTGTTTCCCTGGCTGAGTACCAAGCTTCTTTTAAGGAGCATGAACATGAAGAAGAGGAAAGCTTGGAAGAAAAAGAAGAAGAGGTTATCATAGGCCCCGATGAAGGTGAGTTGCTTGTCATTAGGCGAGCATTGAGTGGATTTGCTACTCAAGAAGGCTTGGAGCAAAGAGAGGCGATTTTCCACACAAGGTGCACTATTCAAGGGAAAGTTTGTACCCTCATCATCGATGGAGGTAGTTGTACAAATGTTGCATCCAAAGCCATGGTGGACAAGCTCAAACTTGCGACTACACCCCATCCTAAGCCTTATAGCATCCAATGGCTAAATCAAGGCAAAGGTATATACATTTCTCATCAATGCCTCATTTCTCTTTCTATTGGAGACCACTATAAGGATGAGATATTGTGTGACATTCTTCCTATGGATGCAAGCCATATATTGTTGGGTAGACCATGGATGTTTGATCGCCATGTAATTCATCATGGGCGCCTCAACACCTACTCCTTTATTAAGGATGAGAAGAAAATCACCTTGACCCCTATTCCATCGTGCCAAAGCCCCAAGCCACAAAAGGACCGACAAGCCTTAACCCTCATTCATCCTTCCCAAACCCTTGCCCCCAAAGAAGATTTCTCACTTCCGCCTCTTCTCCTCACCAGGTATGACCCGTTTTATCATCCTCCCCTCACTCTCTTCTATATCTCTCTAGAGGTGATGCCCTGTGACCTCTTTCCTCAAAAGCTCCCATATTGTGAGCGTGACCCCCTTCTTGAGAGGCTTGTTAACCCTTTGAGTTTGAGGACAAACTCAAAACCACCCGGGGAGTATGATGCATATTCCCATATGCATCATTTTTTATTTAAGGTCAACTTCCAAGAAGAAAAGTGTCAAACAAGAGCGTGCATGGAAACTCTCATATTTTCTCTTATTATGTGAGTTCAAGGACTTTAGACACCATGAAGAAGTCAAGCAAGTGGCGAAAATCTGGATAAAACTCATATTTCTTCCGGAAGAATTGGTGCCCGATTCATCCATGCGGAAGGTAATTTTTTTTGTGCTCATTTTTTGGACTAGCTCAAGTGGACCCACAACTTGAGGGGCCACATGGTTTTGAAGCTTAAGATGTCAGCTTTAAAATAAGCCCAATTTTATTTAATTTGGACGTCATTTGATTGGGCAAAGTAGCACTCAAAGGAAAGTTGTCCTGCTCCAGTCCAGTTCTGATATAGGTGTAATGTTCGGACCATAACTTTTGATCTACTTACCCAAATTGAGCAAATGAGCCCATTCTGGAAAATCGATTTCTAGGGCTTTCCGACAAGCCCAGAATCACCTGATGTGGACGTGTGTGCTGAGAGTTATGCTCAGTTGAAGTGGAAGCTGCTGCAAGGATTAAATGCTGGGCAAATGAAGAGACTTTGGTTACATGACACCATGTGGATGACATCATGCACGACTTGGAGTGTTCTAGATGGATGTCTTCAGCTGATTGGAAGCCTAGAATATTCTTTGTAACCTCCCCCACCCCTTTATGTTGAGTCTTTTCCATTTTCCAAGCCTTTTCAATTTTCTAGTTTTAATTGCTAGGAGTTTTTAAGTCTTTTGGTTATCTTTGTTTAGCCTATAAATAGGTGGGTTATGTAGTTGCATTTGAATTTGAGTTGTAAGCTTTCCCAAAGTGAAATACAATTACCTTTGAGTGTGATTCTCAAAAGTATTCCAAATCCCTAGTTCTATATCTTGAATTTTGGCAAGTTCAAGTGGTGTTCTAGGTTCTCTTTTCTTTTCCAATTGGAGTGATTCCTTGGTGAAGACAAGAGGATTTGCCCAAGATCAAGTCCTTGAGTGGCTCCGTGAAGGATTATCTCAAGTGCAAGGTCTTGTTTATCCTTTGTCCCCTTTTGTTATTATTCTTCGATCCATCTCAATCTATCTTCCATATTCACTTTTCTTTGGTTTGATTCTTGTTTGGAATTTGTTTGAGTTTGATTTGGTTCACTTACCACCCATATATACATCACTCAGGGTGTTACAAAGACTATTTAGAAAATTTCCAGGATATAGCACCTCCATCTAGTGTAAACGCATAGGTACTGGTGGGATTAACTTTGCAATTATCAAATACCCAATTTGTATCACTATATCCCTCTAACATAGCAAGACAATTCCTATAATGCAAACCCTAGTCCATAGTGCCTTTTAAATACTTTAGCAAGCATTTTAAGGCAAGCTAATGATTGTTACTTGGGTTATGAGTATAGTTGCTAAGTTTACTCACAACATATTTAATGTTAGGGCTAGTATAGTTCGTTCAAAGCATGACACTTCCAATTATCTTTGCATATTCCATTTGGCATATAGGAACACCTTTGTCTACCAAATGTACACTAGATTTCTAAGGTGTTCTAATAGGATCAACATCAAATGAATCAAACTTTTTAAGTATTTTCTCAATATAATGAGATTGGTTAAGACTAACGCCATCTTAGTCCTTTTAATTTTGACACCTAAGATAACATCAATTTCACCCGCATCTTTTAATTCAAATTTAGTACTTAAAATGTTTTTAGTTTCATCAATAATATGCATATTATTGCCGAATATAAGCATACCATCGACCTATAAGCATATAATAACACTGCCATCTGTAACATGCTTAGAATACACACATATGTCACCTTGGTTTGCCTTAAATCTGCATGTAGCAATTATGCTATCAAATTTTCCATATCACTGTTTAGGAACCTGTTTTATTCCATACAAGGATTTTACCAATTGACATACTTTATGAACTTGCCTCGGTACCACACATCCCTTAGGTTGTTCTATATAAATTCCTTCATATATATCCTTATTCAAAAAAGTAGTTTTTACATCCCTTTGATGCATTATTAAGTTATGAATAGAAGCAAGTGCGATCAAAACTCTAATGGTGGCAATTTTTGTCATATATATGTATGTATCAAAATAATCAATTTGTTTCCTTTTATTAAAGCCTTTAACTACCAAGCAAGCTTTATATTTATCAACGGATCCATCAAATTAAGCTTTTTCGTAAACATCCATTTATACCCTAGAGGTTTTGCAACCCTTATAAAGATCGGCTAGTATCCATTTATGATTATTTAAAACAGAATCAAGCTCGCTATTTATTGCTTCCTTCAAGAAAGCAACATCAACGAATTCCATGGCTTCTTCATGTGTTTTAAGATCTTCTTCAACAGTATGTGCAAACACATATTCCTCACTGTATAATAAATTTGAGTGTAAACTAAAGTGTCGCAAGCGTATAGCTCTCGCTATAGTACTTGAGGGTCGTTTCCTCATGGACAATGGAAAGACTTAGGTCACTGAAATTTTTAAAACTTACATTACCTAAACATAAGGAAATACTTGATTTAGCAAATTTTAAATAAGTAATGAAAAGAAGAAATAACATTTAGGAAACCTAAGTAACAAAACCAAGCTACTAAGCCTCACAATTGAGAAACCTAAGGAAATAAACTTGAAGGAATAATTAACAAGAAAAACTAAAGCATAGATCAACGCAACAAAACTACCTTAAACAATCTAAATCAAGCAACAAGGACTAGCAACAAAGTAAATCATTCGAACTATCAAAACATACCAAACCAAATAGCAATCTAACCATATCAAACCATTGTTCATGTCATAGCAAAAACCGAAACCATGTCCACCAAATCAAGCCATCAACTAAACTATTATGGACTAAACTTCAGAAAAGCCATGAAACCTTATCAAACCATGCCAAGCTAAAATCATATCAACAAAACCATTCAACCAACCATCAAACCATAATATTCAAACATAACCATCAATAAAACCATCAAACTATATCCACAAAACCAAAACCATAATATCAACAAAACCATAGCAGATAACTTGACCTAAACGCATCTAACCTTCAAACGATCATCATCATTTAGCCGAACCATTCATAGAACACACAGCATAAATATCATAATCAAGGGAAAGGGGTGGGAATTTGGATTCAGCCAACCAAACTAAGCAGACCGTGTTATCAGAACATAATCATCAAGCCAAATTGAACTAAATGAACATCAACCAGAGCACAAGCAATCGAAACAGAGGCTCAGAAAAGTTGCATCAACCAAGTTAAAGAAAACAGGACACAATTGCATTACTATAACAACAACAATAATAACAACTCTCAGTGTGGGTCCCACTTTCGCGGGGTCTGGGGAGGTTCAGATATAGGCAACCTTACTAATGAAAAAAAAAAAAAGAAAGCTAGCTACTAGGAGGGGGAAACCGAGAGCAAAACTAACAGAAGAGGTAAACAAACTTCAGAACCTGAAATAGGGGACATGAACAAACAGAGCTCAAGGTCAACTAGATCAGATAGGAACTTCACTCGTCGCCATTAATGGTGGAAACACCATAGCCGTGTCATCAAGACAAAAGCGGTGGGGGGGATGACTAAATTAACCAAAATTAATATCCAAACCTTACAAAAATGAACTAAAACTAAAAATCACAACTAGAAAACATGAAATCGATGCATAATTACATGAAATTCGAACCCAGAACCCATAACATCAAACCCTAACTGAAATTTTCAAACCCTAAACTGAAAAATCTGAAAAATACAAGTGAATTTCAAGCTAAAACTTCGAAAATTAAAACGAATTCAACCTAAAAGACCTCCTTCAAATGCGTCGGTTGCTTGATATATATCCAGCCCTTCTTCAATCTATACTGTTCAACCAAGGGCTAGCGTGGATGGTGGGAGATAGTGCAGGATGGATGTCGGCGTGGCAGTCACTACAAAAATTGCGATGGATGGTGGATGAAAATAGATGTGAGAGAGATGGGTTAGAGAGAGAGAGATGATGGTGATGCAGATGAAGATGATGGAGCAGTGGAGGGGAGGGTTTCGTGGTCTTCATCAGGCCGAAGTCGAGAGAGAGGGGAGAGAAAAATGAGAGTTAAAAGAAGGGGGGAAGGGTCACGTGACATGTGCGTGGGGGGTTTAGGTTTTATTTTTATTTTTTTCTTCTTTCTTTGGGCCAGATAAAAAAAAGGGTTTAAGGATATTTAGGTCGAGTCAATTTGGCCCAATGCTTTACTTTCAGCATTTTATATCATTTTTCTTGCATTTTTTTTCACATTTATTCTCATTTTGTTCAAAACCTACAAAACAAAATCAAATTAAATAAAAACCTAAAAATAATAGTTACAACGAGCATAAAATAGGCATAAAAGTATTGTAAAAATAGCACATTTTTAACATGAACAAATATCCTCACACTAAGATTTTGCTCGTCTTCGAGTAAAACAAACTAAACTAACTAAAAAGAAATAAAAAATTAAAAAAAAGAAAATTCTTACTCACTGTCGTAGGAATCACGGTTGCATTTAGCGTATACAACGAGCCCTTTAAACCCCTCGGTCTCCCAAGTGGACGAGTGAGGTCTCGTGAGGGTTTTCAAGTGAACTACCCACAAAAATTATTTCAAAAATAAAAGAAAATCTTTTTGGTTTTTTCTCAAAGCTAATATGCATAGAATTAGGGAAAGATATGCGCACGTTTTAATCAACTAAATCACCCATGTAGCCAAGTCATTGACTTGCATATATATAGAATGTACTTCAAAGCCCTCTACCTCATAAATGACATCAGAGCACTAATTTTTCACCTCATTGAACATCGGGATTCTGAATCCATCCCAGTGCTCGTGTGCAGGTGTATTATCATCCCAAAGCTTAGATTTATCAGAATTAGACACAATTCCACTTGATTGACACAACTATATTATTATCATACTAACATTGGAAGCAAACTTTCCCAGTAGCAGTATTGCCTCAAAGAGTAACACCCAGTGGCACGTGTCTCAAAGGGTAACACCCAGTAGCACATGCTTCAAAGAGATACTTGTCATTCTAAATTTTATTTCATCTCTTTTTCTTTTTTCTCTTCTTTATTCATAATATTCATTCATTTTTTTCTTCAAAGTAATCGTGTCACAAGTAAGTGGGTGAATCATTCATGGAAGCCTAAGACCTAAAAATAATGATAAAGGAATAAATAAGGATTAGATTACACAATCTATAATAAATAATTGGGGTTAGAATTAGGGCTTAGAATGTCACACTGAGGTTGGGGACTTTTCACGCACATCCTATTTATATACAAGCTAATAACCAAAGCACAGGGGATTCAAGCTAATCAGACATAGTACAAACGTCCCCCAAAACAAAACCAAAATCTTTTTGAATTTTTCAAAATTTTAAAAAAGAAAATATGTACACATGGGTACCCCACCCCCACACCAAAATCTCGCAATGTCCTCATTGGGAGTGGAACAGACACATAAAGACCAAAAGAAAAATCTAAAAAGAAAACATTTGCTCAAAAATAGAAACAAGACCCAAAAAGTAAACAACCAATCATAGGAAAAGAAAAACAACCAACTATACAAAAAGAAATTGGAGTAAAACAAAGAAAGAGGAAAAGAGAGAAAGGAGAGAGAAGAGAAGAAATTTCTAGCAAACCAGGTCGGGTGCTAAGTACACCCAAGTTATTTCAGATCACAATCACCGATCATGCCTAGGTTCATAAAGTATCAGACACTCCACATCTTCTTGGCCTGGCAGCTCCAAAAATTGTTTCAAATGCTGGCCATTCACTTTGAAGGTGTCACCACTCTAAGGATCTTGAATTTCAACTGCACCATAGGAAAAAATATGTGAGACAATATAAGGGCCCGTCCATTGGGACCTCAATTTTCTTGGAAATAGATGGAGCCTAGAGTCATATAAGAGCACTTTCATTCCTGGGGTAAACTCCTTCCTAAAAATATGTTGATCATGAAACAACTTCACCTTCTCTTTGTACGATCGAGCACTCTCATAAGCCTCATCTCTAATCTCATCAAGCTCACTTAGTTGCAGTCGTCTTCCCTCACCTGCCTCAGTTAAGTCATAATTAAGCTTTTTAATGGCCTACCAGGCTTTATGCTCTACTTTCGCATGTAAATGACAATGCTTACCATAAACTACCCTATAAAGTCACATACCTAAGGGAGTTTTGAAAGCCGTCCTATATGCCAAAGAGCATCCACTAGCTTATCAGCCCAGTCTTTTCCATTCCTACTCACTGTTTTTTCTAAAATCTTCTCAATCTACCGATTGGACACTTCAAGCTGACCACTGGTTTGGGGATGGCAGGGAGTAGCAAGCCTATGGACTACGGAATACCTCTTCACTAAGGCATCAAAAGATCTATTATTAAAATGGGTGCCCTGATCACTAATTATAGCACGGGGCATACTAAATCGAGCAAAGATATTCTCCCTAAGAAATTTCACAATAACTTTAGCTTTATTGGTCCTAGAAGGGATGGCCTCAACCCATTTAGAAACATTGTCCACAGCTAACAAAATGTACTCATTCCCAAAGTAAAATGGAAATGGTGCCATAAATTCAATACCTCGCACATCAAAAATCTCTACAATAATGATGGGATTCAGTGGCATCATATCCCTTCTGCTCACTCTACCCAACTGCTGGCATCTAGGGCAACTCTTGCAGTACTCAAATACATCTCTAAATAGAGTAGGCCAGTAAAAACCACGCTGAAGAACCTTGACTACTGTCTTTCTACCACTAAAATGTCCGTCACATGCCTGGTTATGACAAAAAGAAAGAACACTTCTCATCTTATGGTCGGGAATACATCTCCTAAAGACTTGATCAGAGCAGTACTTAAACAGATAAGGGTCATCCCAAACAAAGAATTTTACAAGGTGGAAGAATCTATCCCTGTCATTCTTAGTCTAACCCTCAGGGATCCTAGCAGCAACTAAGTACACAATATCAGCATACCAAGGATCAGGGTGAACATTATGCAATTGCTCATCGGGGAAGCACCTAGAAACACTGGACTCACTCTCTCTATCATAGAGGGTCATAGACTGATGGTCAGCTACAAGGTTTTCAAAACCTTTCTTATCCTTGATTTTACAGTCAAATTCTTACGAAAGCAAAATCGATCTCACAAGTTTAGGCTTAGCATCCTTCTTAGAAAGAAGGTGCTTAAGAGCAGAGTGATCAATATAAACAATCACATGAGACCCAATCAGATACGATCTAAACTTTTCAAAATCAAAGACCACAGTCAGAAATTCTTTTTCAGTAATAGTGTAATTCAACTCGGTATCATTCAATGTGTGACTAGCATAGTAAATAACATGGAGTTTCCTATCAATGCGCTATCCTAACACAACCCCAACAGCATAATCAGATGCATCACATGTTAATTCAAATAGTTCTCCCTTGGTAGGAGGATCAAGAGCATGAGCAGAGGTTAAGGCCTCCTTAAGCTTAGAAAATGCCTCATGACACTCTTCAGAGTAATGAAATGGTACATTCTTAGCTAGCAGATTGGACAAAGGCTTTACAATCTTACTAAAGTCCTTAATGAAACGACGATAAAAGTCAGCATGTCCAAGAAAAGACTGCACCTCTTCCACACAAGTGGGAGGGGGAAGATTAACAATCAGGTTAGTCTTAGCTTTGTCTACCTCAATTCCATCTCTAGAAATAATATGTCTTAAGACTATACCCTTTTTAACCAAGAAGTGACATTTCTCCCAGTTTAAAGTTAAATTTTTCTCGCTACACCTTTCCAACACCTTTTTTAGATTAGACAAGCAATCATCAAAAGAAGATCCAAACATAGAAAAGTCATCCATGAAAATTTTCATGCATTGCTTAACTAAATCTAAGAAAATAGAAATCATGCATCATTAAAAGGTAGCAGGGCCATTGCATAGTCCAAACGTTATTCTTCTAGAGGCATATGTTCCAAATGGACAAGTGAAAGTAGTCTTCTCCTGATCATCAGGAGCAATAAAGATCTAATTATAATCAGAATATCCATCTAAAAAAAAATAGAAGGAATGTCCAGCCAACCTCTCTAGCATTTGATCTAACAAGGAAAGGGAAAAATGGTCTTTCTAGTGGTAGCATATTTTCTATAATCTATACACACACGCCACCCAGATTGAACTCGAGTAGGGGCTAACTCGTTCTTATCATTCCTAAATATGGTAATACTGGTCTTCTTAGGAACAACTTAAACAGGGCTAACCCACTCACTATTAGAAATGGAATAAATAATCCCATGGTCTAACCATTTCAACACTTCCTTCTTAACTACTTCCTGCAAAGTGGGATTCAAACGCCTTTGACGATTACGATAGGGCTTAGCATTGTCCTCTAAATGAATTCTATGTTGCACAATAAAAGGACTAATACCTTTAATATCCCCTAAAGTCCATCCTAAAGCTTCCTAGTTCTCTCTAAGCAAAGAAATCAGTTTGTCCTCTTAGTCCCAGTCTAGATCAGAAGCAATTATAACAGGTAAGGATTCACTAGATCCTAGGAATGAATACTTAAGAAAAGTAGGAGGGGGTTTCAATTCAAGAGAAACAGGAGAAACAGATTTAGCAGCAGATTCAGACACATGAGTGAGCAAACAATCAGTAGTAGAGCATAAGTCATCAAACTTAAGCATATCATATTCAGGCTCATCATCTATAAGAAATGATTCATACTCAGTAGCAAATACATCATCAAAAGCATCATCGAATACAGAATCCCCTACCCAGTTAAGAGTAGAAAATTGCATATCATCAAATCCAGAAGGCTGTCTTTGCATGTTAGAGATGTTCAATTCCATAGTCATGTTATCAAAAGACAGTCTCATCATACCATTCCTGCAGTTAATGAGAGTATTGGCAATGGCCAAGAAAGGACATCCTATAATCCCTGGAACTTGACTAGCTAAGTTGGACACCTTTTCAGTTTCAATCACAACAAAGTCTAATGGGTAAATAAATTCACCCACTCTAATCAGCATATCCTCGACTATCCCCCTGGTCACCCTAGTCGATCTATCAGCCAGTTAAATGATCATCTTAGTAGGTTTCAGCTCACCCAACTCTAACCTCTCATACTCAGTAAAGGGTATCAAGTTAACACTAGACCCTAAGTCAAGCAATACTCTGTGAATAAGTTGATCTCCTATGACTATAGACACAATAGGGCAACCGAAATCCTTATACTTCACTGGGATCTGAGAAAGGATAGAATTAGTACCAGAGGTCAAGAAAGCCTTCTTAGGTACACCAGTTGCTCTCTTTGTGGTACATGGTTCCTTTAAGAATCTATCATAAGAAGGTATCTGCTGAATAGCGTCAAGTAAAGAATGTTGATCTTAACTTGAGAGAAGGTCTCTCTCATCATCTCAATATGGTCTTAATCTTTCTTCTTTAACCTATGGGAAAAAGGAGGCAAAGGCATCTGGATTTTCTCAGAAGAAGAAGAGAGGAAGAATCCCTAGAAGGTGAAGAACTTGCTGAGTCATATGAGTCTTTCTCTTGAAGCTCCTCTTTCATAGAAGGTGACTTAGGAGAGGAAGGACTATTTGAAGTATTGGGGACACCATCAGTAGCATCAACTGATTGACTGGATGGACCAGTCCCTAGAGCAGAAGAGGGAGAAGAATTCTGGAAGAATTAATGAGGGTACCTACAAGGCTCATTAGGATTTCTTACTTGTTATCAACCTCTCGACCAGAACGGAGAGATATAACCGCATTTACTTTCCTCACAGGCTCATTAGAGTTACCAGAAGAAGAGGAGGCATGGCCCTTAGGGTTCACCTCAAGTTGACTCGAGAAAGTACCTGATTCCCCTAGAAGATGATGCTAACTGGGAAAACTATTTGGTCATCATTCTCATCATTCTTTTTATGTTAGCATTAATCATTCTCTCCACATTATTGTTGATTCTCCTCTCTAATTTATCAATATCAGTATAACCAGGAGGAGGACAAACTTGAGCTATGGGAGGTGGAGGTTTGGGTGCATTAGGTACACCTGAAAAAGTCGATCTTTAAAAGGAGTTTGAGGGATGAGAGATGGGTTGGGAGTTGTTTCCAGGAAACATCCCAGGTTAAGAATTAGGAACCCTAGCATTGGGTCCACTATTCCATGAAACGTTAGGGTGATTCCTCCACCCTGGGTTGTAATAAGCGGAGAAGGGGTCATTTATAGGTCTTTGAAAGGCCATACTTGCTTGCTCTTGTTCAGTTGCTAATTGATGCAAAATAAGGACACGTACTCAAAGAATAATCTAGGGCCTGATAATGAGAGCAAGACACTGTAGAGGTCAAAGATAACTGAGACATCTAGGGAGATAATCCCTTTAACATGTTTTCTAAAACAGCAATCTTAGACTCTAAGTGACGAACATCAGGGACAGAATGTAAACCACCCCTTGCAAACCTAGAACTCAGGCTATCATCATGAGCAATTTCCCACTGCGTGGTTTTCTCTGCCAAATCCTCTAAAAGTTTCCAAGCAGCGGTGGGATTCTTAGAAAGAAAGCCATCCTGATACAAGGACTGTACCATGGTCCTAGTCTATTGGTCAAGTCCTTCATATACAATCTGACACAAACATACTTGGTCTAAACCATAGTGGGGACATTGGGCCAACAAAGTTTTGAATCTATCAAAATATTTCCAAAATGATTCCCTATCAAGTTGCACAAATTGATTAATTTCATTCCTCAGCTTAACTGTCTTGGCATTAGGCAAATATTTTCTTAAGAACAAGCTTACAAAATCATTCTAAGAAGTAACAGAATTAGTAGCTAAGCTATACATCCAATGTTTAGTAGAATCCTTCAAAGTAAAAGGAATCAATTTCATTCGCACAATATCAATGGGAATATTAAGGAAATGCATGATAGAATAAACTTCTTCGAATTCCCTCAAAAACAAGTAAGCATCCTCTAAACCTGTGAATTTAGGGAGCATCTGAGTATAATGGTGTTTTAATTCGAATGTCACATTTAATGCAAGATTAGACATAACAAAACATGATGGCAAAGCAGTCCTGGGAGGATAGAAAATATCACTCATAGTCCTTTTTGTGCCATATTCAAGCTTACGATCAGGTTCGGGTTCTAAGTCAGGGTCGGGCTCACTCATAACGAGTCTTTGATTTGCAGATTTCTAACCCAACTAGTCATATCAACCACACACCTTCACCAAAAAGTCCTATTTTTGGTATTTTCTTTTTCTATTTTTTTTGAATTTTTGAACTTTCTAATTTTTTTTCTTTCTTTTCTTGAACACACAACTAAATCAAAATATTACTCAGCCCCAAAGGCGATTTACAAACAAATGGTAACTCAAAAGTTAATCAATTCCTAAAATAAAAATAAGACAAACCCCAATAAAGCAACTAAAACTATAATTCAATTCCAAGTGATTTGTCAATCAACCTCTTTTGAAGTCTCAAGTTTTCTAAATTTTTATGAGTTTTTTAAGAGATTTTTTTTCAACAAATGAACTAAATATATCACAACTGATAATGAAGTAATCAAAGTGTAAGCAACTAATAAGAGCAAAACTAAGAAAAAGAAAAATGCTCAAACTGTAGGAAACCAACACTTGCCATTTTGTTTTTAGAGTTTTTAAAATTTTTAATTTTTTAGTGGTTTTCAAGTTTGTCAAAAAACAATTTTTTTTTCAATTTTAAGCTTTTCAAATTTTTAGTGATTTTGAAGTTTTTCTAATTTTTTTTTTGATTTTAGGCTTTTCTTTTTTTTTTTGGATTTTGGAAAAATTTCAAGAAATGAACTAAACTAAGTCATAATTAATGACAAAATAAACAAAGTAAGACATAACATATGCAACTAATAAGAAAGTAGCTAAGAAAATAAAAATATGACATAATCTTATGCTGTCGTCTCCGGCAAGGGCGCCAAAAACTTGTACGATAAATTTAAGTATAAACCAAAGTGCCATAAGCGTACAACTCCCGCTGTAATACTTCAGGGTCATTTCCTCAGGGACGATGGAAAGACTTAGGTCACTGAAATTTTAAAACGAACAGTACCTAAACCTAAGGAAATACTTAATTTAGAAAATTTTAACCATGTAATAAAAAGAAGAAATAATGATTAGGAAACCTAAGTAACCAAACCAACCTACTAAGCCTCACAATTCAGAAACCCAAGGAAATAAACTTGAAGGAATAATCAACAAGAAAAACTAAAGAATAGATCAACGTAACTAAATTACCTTAAACAATCTAAATCCAGCAATGAGGACTAGCAACAGAGTAAATCGTTTGAGCTATCAAAACATGCTAAACCAAATAGCAATCTAACCACATCAAACCATTGTTCATCCCACAGCAAACAACGAAACCATGTCGACCAAATCAAGCCATCGACGAAATCATTATAGATACTTTAGAACAGCCACGAAACCGTATCAAACTAAGCCAAGCTAAAATCATATCAACAAAACCATTCAACCAACCATCAAACCATAATATTCAAACATAACCGTTAATAAAACCATCAAACTATATCGATAAAACCAAAACCATCATATCAACAAAACCGTACCAAATAACTTGATCTAAATGCATCTAACCTTTAAACCATCATCATCATTCAGCCGAACCATTCATAGAACACACAGCATAAATATCATAATCAAGGGAAGGGGGTGGGGATTTGGATTCAGCCAACCAAACTAAGCAGACCGTGTCATCAGAACATAATAATCAAGCCAAATCGAACTAAACTAACATCAACCAGAGCACAAGCAATCGAAACAGAGGCTCAGAACAGTTGCATCAACCAAGTTAAAGAAAACAGGATACAATTGCATTACTAATCCAAAAAAAAAAAAAAAGCTAGCTACTGGGAGGGGGAAATTGAGAGCAAAACTAACAGAAGAGGTGAACAAACTTCAGAACCTGGAATAGGGGAGACAAACAAACAGAGCTCAAGGTCAACTAGATCAGAAAGGAACTTCACCCGTCGCCATTAATGGTGGAAACACCATAGCCGTGTCATCAAGATAGAAACAGGCGAGGAGATGACTAAATTAACCAAAACTAATATCCGAACCTTACAAAAACGAACTAAAACTATAAGTTACAACTAAAAAACATGAAATCAACATATAATTACATGAAATTCGAACCCAAAACCCAAACTAACATCAAACCCTAACCAAAATTTTCAAACCCTAAATCGAAAAATCTGAAAAACACAAGTAAATTTCATGCTAAAACTTTGAAAATTAAAACTAATTCAACCTAAAAGGCCTCCTTACCTCTTCAAATGCGCAGGGTGCTTGATATATATCCAGCCTTTCTTCGATCTATACCGTTCAACCAAGTGATAGCGTGGATGGTGGGAGATGACGCAGGGTCGATGTCAGCGTGGTAGTTGCTGCACGTATTGCAGTGGATGGTGGATGAAAATGGTGGTGAGAGAGATGATGGTGATACAGACGAAGATGATGGAGCAGTGGAGGGGAGGGTTTCGGGGTCTTCATCAGGCTGAAGTCGAGAGAGAGGAGAGAGAAAAATGAGAGTTAAAAGAAGGGGGGATGGGTCACGTGACATGTGCGTGGGGGGTTTAGGTTTTTTTTTCCTTCTTTCTTTGGGCTAAATAAAAAAAAGGGTTTAAGTGTATTT
>JAKOGI010003258.1:0-17500 GCA_029747015.1 Carnegiea gigantea | reverse complement strand
ATGGATATATATGTGTGTATATATATATATGATATTACATATACATATGCATATTATATATAATTTATATATATAAGATATATATATATTATATATATATATACATATATACTATATATCTATATATATATCATATATGTAATATATATCTATTATATATATATATATGTTATATATATATATATATATATATATATATATATGTATATATATATATATATATATATATATATATATATATATACACACCACACATACATACACATATATACATATGTATGTAATCAATATACATGCTTATATATGTGCAGTATATAATATATATATATATATATATATATATATATATATATATATATATATATATGTGTGTGTGTTGTGTGTGTAACACCCCCACTACCTACCAGGGATGTCACACCGCCAGGATTCCCCGAGGGAGACCCTTAAGGCTCTTCTTTTATTAAATTTCTTCTTCACAAATACCAATCCCCCCCTCCTTAAGTTGGGGAAATCCTGAGACGAATCCGGCAGAGTTCCGTCTGTAATTTCAACATTTCCATAATTTACATTATAATTTGTAGGTACCTGTATCATTATAACTAAATTCAAAAGGGGAATAGGAGTTTCCGGCGAGTCACACACTCGCGGAGGGGCTTAAGCCCTTTACAAACACTTATTACAAAAGGTTTACATGGGTTCATGCTGCCAGAGCCTTTGAGCCACTACATGACCAACGTACGCACTTTCTTAATACAAGACAACACTTCAGATGACTTCACAACTTCACATTATAGATACTTCAGCGGAAGCAACTAGCGGTCCATTCATTCTTCACCTGGGGGAAAAGGGGAAAGGAAATGGAGTGAGCCACCACATGCTCAGTGAGTGTTCCTCCACTCCTTAAAACAAAACCCTTTTCAAGCAATATTACTCATAATACCCACTTATCAAGCATTTAGCTACTATTAACATGGTATTAGGCAACATATTATAAGGCACAGGTTGTAGATCATAAACGTTGGACAAGTCACAACTTACGTATTCACTAGGCACATTTGAACGTCATTTCACAATTCACTAGCATGTCACATATTCTAGTTGAAGCCACATTCATCATGTTTAAGAGCATTTTCTTTAAATCTGTAATGAAACATTCTTTGAACATTTGAAAGCATTTCATATTCATTCCGTATGGCCTCTTTGGCCCGTAAAACATTCTTTTTTTTCTTTAAACATCTATAAAATGGCAAAGGCCAATTGCTTTTCTTATCTTGGTAGGAAAATACTTCTGGCATAAGATCATTACAGGGTGCTGATTGCGTGAGAACTATTCTCGACCCCATAGTGAGACCTAACGCTCACGCTTAAGCTCTTACTCCCGGGATGGCTACATATAACATATCGGACCATTACATGAGCCCTCGTCAGGGCCTCTAGGGTTTATCCGGACTTATCCTCTAGGTCAACATTATTTACATCATATCATATTGTCCGCAGCACATTATCTTAGCCACTTAAAGCGTATCGACCATAACGGCTAGTAATTTTCCATTTCAAACAATAAAATCATTCAACGTATAATTCCCATCTCCCTTTTGATAAAAACGTTTTAGGGATTCCTTCCAAACACTATTTGGATAGCTAAAATAGGCCATAGCTCATTACTAGACAAGGCTATTATTCATTTAAAACACATGAAAAGTCATTTGCTAAAACATTACCCTCACACCCACATGTTACATTTAAAACACACAAGGAAAAGGGATTACACATATCACATTTAAACCCTTCGTAATCATTTCAACAACACAATAAGCCACACATGGCCTCGCAATCCACACGATTGCGGTAATTTCACAACCCGAACTCCCTCCTCACAAGCACCGTACCACAGGACCTCGAACGCTCATGATTCTTTCCTCAAACCATCAAACTACCAACTCGATTCATCGATTTATTAATCACAACATATTATCATATTAGCTTATGAAAAAGGGAGTGAACTTTAGGCCCTTACCTGAGCAACCAACACCAATCAGCGGTGCATTACAACAAGCATTCATATGGCCACATTTATTCATGAATCGACAATACTTTATTCCATAAATCAAACATAATTTGATTCTAAACATAACCGATACATTTCGAGTAACTTTCCTAAGCATGAATGTGCTAAAAAAAAAGGGTTCGTATTAAAGCTAAACATATTTTAATAGCTTCAAATTTAATTCGTTTACATGCATTAGCTAGGTTAACTCAAATTGAAGCTAAACATGTTTATATAACTTCGAGATTAATTCCTTTAACAAGCAATAACTAATCCACTTGATTCGAAACTAAACACATTGCATTAACCTTGAAATTAGCTCATTTCACGCATTGGTTAATTAATTCGAAGGGAAGCTAAGGATGTTAACGCACCTTCGATTTTAATTCTTTTTCATACATTAACTCACTAACTTGAATCGATACTGAACACGTTAAACTAACTTCATTTGTAATCCTTTTTCATGCAGCAACTAATTAACTTGAATCGATGCTAAACATATCAAACAAACTTCGTTTCTAGTTCCTTTTCAAACAATAACTCATTAACTCGAATTGAAACTAAATACGCTAAATTCATTTCGATTTTAATTCTGTTTTTAAACAATAATTCTTTAACTCGAATCGAAGCTAAATATGTTAAAATTAACTTCGATTTTGATATCTCAAGCATGATTTACATTCATGGACTCGAATTGATGCTAAACACATTTAATTTACTTCGAATTAACAACTCAGGCATGATTTACGTTTATTGATTCGAATTGAAGCTAAACGCACATAATTCGCATTAATTTACAATCTTAAGCATCTACTAACTACATGCATTCGAATTAATGCTAAACGCATATAATTCACTTCGAATTACAATCTCAGGCATCAATCAACCAAATGAATCGAACCTAAACATGAATAACTAATTTCTTGACATTTCTAACAAATTTAACAAACCCTAACTTGACATGCAACATCAATCGGCTGAAAATCAATTTCGAAAATAATAATAACTTAGGAGGCGAGAACACCCACCTCGATTTCACGCTAGATACACGCAATTTAGCTTGAATTGAGGCCAAAAATCGAACACCAACAGCCTGCCCTTCGCGCTTGACTCGGCTAGCCCGAACCCCAAAACCCTAACTTGCGTTATGGTCGCGGTTGGGGTTGTCTGGGGTCGAATTCGACCCCCAGATTTAGAGGGGAGGCCGAAAGGGAGGTGGGCCGCCGGTTAACGGCAACTGGGCGGCCGGTTCTGGCGAAGGAGGCGCGTGGGTAACTGGCCGTGCGAAGTGGATGAGGTTCGTTGGAGAATTGGGTGGCTGGGACGCGTGGTTGAGGGGACCATGCGGTTCCTCCTCTCGCCGGCGACACGTGAAGGCCGGTGGTGTCACCAGACGGCGACCGGTGACCGGCGAGAGCGAGGGAGAGAGAGAGCGTGGCAGAGAGAGAGAGAGAGAGCGTGCGGTGAGAGAGAGGGGGTCGGGTTCTGCCCGACTTCGGTCCCCCTTCCCCCTTTTCAATCTTTTTTTTTTTTTGGGGGTTAAACTAACAACATACAGCTAAATTTTGATCCGTACTCGCTAATAGTTAGGTTAAACTCAAATTGAACGACCTACCATGTACATTTTGGTTTAAACTTTGGGAAACTGCCAAGTAAAACGAAAAACGATTTTAAAAACTGGGTTTAGCATAGATTCAAACGTTTTATAAATAAGTAGCGTCAATGATAATATTAGTCAAATAATCGCCCCTTTTATTGAAACTAGTCGTTAAAAACTCACACGATCGATTTAATACTTTCGTCGGATAACAAATTAAAAGCAACTGGTCAAATCAGCAACTAAACAGTTAGTCGGTGATAGCACGAAAGCATGGCCCTTACACTCTCCCCCCTTAAAAGAATTTCGTCCTCGAAATTTGCTCACCTGGTGAAAATAATGCGGGATATTTCTCACGCATTTCGCTTTCCAACTCTCAAGTTGCTTCTGCCACCTTGTGATGTTTCCATAACACCTTAACGTAGGGAATGCTCCTATTTCTGAGCTTCCTTTCCGTCTTCTCCAAAATCCGGATGGGTTCTTCTACATAGGTAAGATTTTCCTTAACTTGTAGGGGTTCATATCGGATGACATGATTTGGATCCGGAACATATTTCCTGAGACTGGATACATGGAATACATCGTGGATGCCTTGCAATGAGGGTGGTAAGGCCAATTGGTATGCAACCGATCCTACTTTCTGCAAGACTTCAAACGGCCCAATGAACCATGGGCTTAGTTTCCCCTTTTGTCCAAATCTTATGCTCCCCTTGAGTGGGGACACTTTCAGAAATACATGGTCTCCAATCTCAAACTCCAGTGGCCTTCTCCTATTATCCACGTAGCTCTTTTGTCTACTTTGCGCAACTTGCAATCTCTGGCGGATGGTCTTGATTATTCCGATCGTTCGGTCGATTAAGTCAACTTTGGATGGTTCCCTTTCTCCTATTTCATTCCAACAAACTGGAGTTCTGCAACGTCTACCGTATAGCGCCTCGAAAGGAGCCATGCCTATACTGGCATGGTGACTATTATTGTACGCAAATTCAACCAGAGGCAAGTTATGACCCCAAGTTCCAGCAGAATCGAGGGCACAGGCTCTCAACATATCCTCCAGAGTTTGAATAGTTCTTTCGGATTGACCGTCCGTCTGAGGATGGAAGGCCGTGCTTAATCGTAATTTTGTGCCCATTGCTCTTTGAAACCCATGCCAGAAGCGAGATACAAACTTGGTATCGCGATCTGACACAATACTGAGTGGCACACCATGCAGTCTAACTATCTCCTTAATGTATAGGTTAGCTAGTTGCTCAGGGGTGAAAGTGGCCTTGATGGGCAAGAAGTGTGCAGCCTTGGTCAATCTGTCAACTATAACCCACACACCATCGTGTTGTTTGATGGTTTTTGGCATTCCAATCATTAAATCCATGGTGATGTGTTCCCATTTCCACTTAAGAATTGGCAAGGGTTGCAGTAAACCTCCAGGTTTTTGATGCTCGGTTTTCACCCGTTGGCACGTAAGACATCGAGCCACGTACTCTGCGATATCCCTTTTCATGCCATTCCACTAGTAATGGGTCTTCAAGTCATGGTACATCTTCGTACTCCCAGGGTGTACAACAAGTGTGGAGTTGTGCGCCTCCTTTAACAATTCCTCCTTGAGAGCTGTTATGTTCAGTACACACAGTATATTCCCATACCAAAGTACCTCATTTCAGATGGAGAATTCCTTGTTCTTTCCCTCTTCCATGCCTTTCTTTGTCCTCATAAGTTCAGGGTCATCCTTCTGCTGTTGTTTGATCGTTTCGATCAATGACGAAGAGACTTGGAGCGCTGTCAAGTAGCCTTGATTTCCTCGCAGTACTACCTCTATTTGTGGCACGTCGAGCTCCCTTAGGAGTCTCTTTTCTTGTGTAAGTAGACAGGCTACAGACCCCATGGATTTTCTACTCAGTGCGTCAGCCACCACGTTTGCTCTTCCAGGATGATATTTGATCTCCATATCATAATCTTTAAGGAGTTCTAGCCATCTTCTTTGTCTCATGTTTAACTCTTTTTGAGTAAAGATGTATTTCAAGCTCTTGTGGTCAGTGTATACTTCACACCTTACTCCATAGAGGGAATGTCTCCAGATTTTCAAGGCAAATACCACCGCGGCCAATTCTAGGTCATGTGTTGGATAATTCTCTTCGTAGGGCTTCAATTGGCGAGAGGCATAAGCAATAACTCTATCTTTCTGCATTAATACACAACCAGTCCCTTCTTGGACGCATCACTGTAGATTACAAATCCTTCATTGCCTTCAGGTATCGCCAATATTGGTGCAGATACCAAACGTTTCTTTAGCTCCTGAAAGCTATCTTCACACTCTGGGGTCCATTCAAATTTAGTGGCCTTCTGAAGTAGTTTGGTAATAGGTAAGGCTAGTTTTGAAAATCCTTCTACAAACCTTCGATAGTAGCCAGCTATACCTAAAAAGCTTCGCACTTCGGAGATGTTTGTTGGTCTTGGCCAGTTTATAATGGCCTCTACCTTTGCCGGATCCACCGAGATGCCATCTTTGGTCACTATGTGTCCCAGAAATTGCACCCTTTTTAACCAGAACTCACACTTTTTAAGTTTGGCATATAATTTGTGCTCCTCTAGGGTTTTCAGCACCATTCGCAAGTGGTTTGCATGCTCTTCCTTGGTCTTGGAGTAAACCAGGATATCATCGATGAACACCACTACAAATTTATCTAGGAAGGGCCTAAGGACTCTGTTCATCAAGTCCATAAAGAAGGCAGGAGCGTTTGTCAGTCCGAACGGTAACACCAAGAACTCGTAGTGGCCATATCGAGTGCGAAAAGCAGTTTTAGGCACGTCCCCCTTCTTGATCTTCAATTGATGGTCCCCCGATCTCAAATCAATCTTCGAGAACACCGAAGCACCAGCCAATTGATCAAACAGGTCATCAATTCGAGGGAGTGGGTATTTATTCTTAACCGTTACCTTGTTTAGTTCTCGATAGTCAATACATGACCTCAAACTCCCATCTTTCTTCTTCACAAATAGTACTGGTGCTCCCCAGGGTGAAACACTAGGCTGAATTAACCCCTTATCTAGTAGCTCTTGCAACGGAGTTTTCAACTCCGCCAATTCCGCAGGTGCCATTCGATAAGGTGCCTTGGATATTGGAGCGGTTCCAGGCACTAGTTCAATGGTGAATTCGATTTCTCTGTCGGGCGGTAGCCCCGGTACCTCTCGAAACACCTGTGAAAATTCCCTCGCTACCGGAATCTCACTCAAGTCCGGCTCCTTTAGTTCTGCGACCTCAATTGCACACCAATAGCCCTGACATCCTTTCTTCAACATTTTGAGTGCTTGCATAGTAGGTACCGTTGGAATGGTTATTTGGTGGCCACTTCCCTTAAAGGTTACTCTTTCTCCATTACGGGGCCCGAGGAGCAAATCGTACTTCGAGGGCAAAGATGGGCTTAGCTTTAAGACTTTCCAATCATGCAATTCCAAACCGTCAAGGCGTATAAGCAAATAAACAAACAACTTTCGATTGGACTAATACTTAACTCATTCATGAGAAAACAAGTTACTTGACTAACACCCTTAACAATTCGTTCGTTCACTCGATTAGTGAGCTCACTCGAGCAGTACCTAGCTAGCTGAATACACCAAGATTCACATTAAACGCACAATTATAGACCTAGTAAGCATATATCACATCATTATAAACGCGTTCCTATTTGACTATATGAATGCAAGACTCAGGTCGCGGCCTATGGTCGCAGGACCTTTGCTCTGATACCATCAAATGTAACACCCCCACTACCTACCAGGGATGTCACACCGCCAGGATCCCCCGAGGGAGACCCTTAAGGCTCTTCTTTTATTAAATTTCTTCTTCACAAATACCAATCCCCCCCTCCTTAGGTTGGGGAAATCCTGAGACGAATCCGGCAGAGTCCCGTCTGTAATTTCAACATTTCCATAATTTACATTATAATTTGTAGGGTACCTGTATCATTACAACTAAATTCAAAAAGGAAATAGGAGTTTCCGGCGAGTCACACACTCGCGGAGGGGCTTAAGCCCTTTACAAGCACTTATTACAAAAGGTTTACATGGGTTCATGCTGCCAGAGCCTTTGAGCCACTACATGACCAACGTACGCACTTTCTTAATACAAGACAACACTTCAGATGACTTCACAACTTCACATTATAGATACTTCAGCGGAAGCAACTAGCGGTCCATTCATTCTTCACCTGGGGGAAAAGGGGAAAGGAAATGGAGTGAGCCACCACATGCTCAGTGAGTGTTCCTCCACTCCTTAAAACAAAACCCTTTTCAAGCAATATTACTCATAATACCCACTTATCAAGCATTTAGCTACTATTAACATGGTATTAGGCAACATATTATAAGGCACAGGTTGTAGATCATAAACATTGGACAAGTCACAACTTACGTATTCACTAGGCACATTTGAATGACATTTCACAATTCACTAGCATGTCACATATTCTATTTGAAGCCACATTCATCATGTTTAAGAGCATTTTCTTTAAATCTGTAATGAAACATTCTTTGAACATTTGAAAGCATTTCATATTCATTCCGTATGGCCTATTTGGCCCGTAAAACATTCTTTTTTTTCTTTAAACATATATAAAATGGCAAAGGCCAATTGCTTTTCTTATCTTGGTAGGAAAATACTTCTGGCATAAGATCATTACAGGGTACTGATTGGGTGAGAACTATTCTCGACCCCATAGTGAGACCTAACGCTCACGCTTAAGCTCTTACGCCCGGGATGGCTACATATAACATATCGGACCATTACATTAGCCCTCGTCAGGGCCTCTAGGGTTTATTCGGACTTATCCCCTAGGTTAACATTACATCATATCATATTGTCCGCAGCACATTATCTTAGCCACTTAAAGCGTATCGGCCATAACGGCTAGTAATTTTTCATTTCAAACAATAAAATCATTCAACGTATAATTCCCATCTCCCTTTTGATAAAAACGTTTTAGGGATTCCTTCCAAACACTATTTGGATAGCTAAAATAGGCCATAGCTCATTACTAGACATGGCTATTATTCATTTAAAACACATGAAGAGGCATTTGCTAAAACATCACCCTTCCACACACATGTTACATTTTAAACATACAAGGAAAAGGGAAATACACATATCACATTTAAACCCTTCGTAATCATTTCAACACAATGAGCCACACATGGCCTCGCAATCCACACGATTGCGGTCAATTCACAACCCAGACTCCCTCCTCACTTGCACCGTACCACAAGACCTCGAACACTCATAATTCTTTCCTCAAACCATCCAACTACCAACTCGATTCATCGATTTATTAATCACAACATATTATCATATTAGCTTATGAAAAAGGGAGTGAACTTTAGGCCCTTACATGAGCAACCAACACCATTCAGCGGTGCATTACAACAAGCGTTCATATGGCCACATTTATTCATGAATCGACAATACTTTATTCAATAAATCAAACATAATTTGATTCTAAACATAACCGATACGTTTCGAGTAACTTTCCTAAGCATGAATGTGCTAAAAAAAAAGGGTTCGTATTAAAGCTAAACATATTTTAATAGCTTCAAATTTAATTCGTTTACATGCATTAGCTAGGTTAACTCGAATTGAAGCTAAACATGTTTATATAACTTCAAGATTAATTCCTTTAACATGCAATAACTAATCCACTTGATTCGAAACTAAACACATTGCATTAACCTTGAAATTAGCTCATTTCACGCATTGGTTAATTAACTCGAAGGGAAGCTAAGGATGTTAACGCACCTTCGATTTTAATTCTTTTTCATACATTAACTCACTAACTTGAATCGATACTGAACACGTTAAACTAACTTCATTTGTAATCCTTTTTCATGCAGCAACTAATTAACTTGAATCGATGCTAAATATATCAAACAAACTTCGTTTCTAATTCCTTTTCAAACAATAACTCATTAACTCGAATTGAAACTAAATACGCTAAATTCATTTCGATTTTAATTCCGTTTTTAAAAAATAATTCTTTAACTCGAATCGAAGCTAAATATGTTAAAATTAACTTCGATTTTGATATCTCAAGCATGATTTACATTCATGGACTCGAATTGATGCTAAACACATTTAATTTACTTCGAATTAACAACTCAGGCATGATTTACATTTATTGATTCGAATTGAAGCTAAACGCACATAATTCGCATTAATTTACAATCTTAAGCATCTACTAACTACATGCATTCGAATTAATGCTAAACGCATATAATTCACTTCGAATTACAATCTCAGGCATCAATCAACCAAATGAATCGAACCTAAACATGAATAGCTAATTTTTTGACATTTCTAACAAATTTAACAAACCCTAACTTGACATGCAACATCAATCTGCTGAAAATCAATTTCGAAAATAATAATAACTTAGGAGGCGAGAACACCCAGCTCGATTTCACGCTAGATACACGCAATTTAGCTTGAATTGAGGCCAAAAATCGAACACCAACAGCCTGCCCTTCGCGCTTGACTCGGCTAGCCCGAGCCCCAAAACCCTAACTTGCGTTACGGTCGCGGTTGGGGTTGTCTGGGGTCGAATTCGACCCCCAGATTTAGAGGGGAGGCCGAAAGGGAGGTGGGCCGCCGGTTAACGGCAACTGGGCGGCCGGTTCTGGCGAAGGAGACGCGTGGATAACTGGCCGTGCGAAGTAGATGAGGTTCGTTGGAGGATTGGGTGGCTGGGACGCGTGGTTGAGGGGACCAGGCGGTTCCTCCTCTCGCCGGCGACACGTGAAGGCCGGTGGTGCCACCAGGCGGCGACCGGTGACCGGCGAGAGCGAGGGAGAGAGAGAGCGTGGCAGAGAGAGAGAGAGCGTGCGGTGAGAGAGAGGGGGTCGGGTTCTGCCCGACTTCGGTCCCCCTTCCCCCTTTTCAATCTCTTTTTCTCTTTTTTTTTTTTGTGTGTTTTGGGTTAAACTAACAACATATAGCTAAATTTTGATTCGTACTCGCTAATAGTTAGGTTAAACCCAAATTGAACGACCTACCATGTACATTTTGGTTTAAACTTTGGGAAACTGCCAAGTAAAACGAAAAACGATTTTAAAAACTGGGTTTAGCATAGATTCAAATGTTTTATAAATAAGTAGCGTCAATGATAATTTTAGTCAAATAATCGCCCCTTTTATTGAAACTAGTCGTTAAAAACTCACACGGTCGATTTAATACTTTCGTCGGATAACAAATTAAAAGCAACTGGTCAAATCAGCAACTAAACAGTTAGTCGGTAATAGCACGAAAGCATGGCCCTTACACTCTCCCCCCTTAAAAGAATTTCGTCCTCGAAATTTGCTCACCTGGTGAAAATAATGCGGGATATTTCTCACGCATTTCGCTTTCCAACTCCCAAGTTGCTTTTGCCACCTTGTGATGTTTCCATAACACCTTAACGTAGGGAATGCTCCTATTTCTGAGCTTCCTTTCCGTCTTCTCCAAAATCCGGATGGGTTCTTCTACATAGGTAAGATTTTCCTTAACTTATAGGGGTTCATATCGGATGACATGATTTGGATCCGGAACATATTTCTTGAGACTGGATACATGGAATACATCGTGGATGCCTTGCAATGAGGGTGGTAAGGCCAATTGGTATGCAACCGATCCTACTTTCTGCAAGACTTCAAACGGTCCAATGAACCGTGGGCTTAGTTTCCCTTTTTGTCCAAATCTTATGCTCCCCTTAAGTGGGGACACCTTCAGAAATACATGGTCTCCAATCTCAAACTCCAGTGGCCTTCTCCTATTATCCGCGTAGCTCTTTTGTCTACTTTGCGCAACTTGCAATCTCTGGCGGATGGTCTTGATTATTCCGATCGTTCGGTCGATTAAGTCACCTTTGGATGGTTCCCTTTCTCCTATTTCATTCCAACAAACTGGAGTTCTGCAACGTCTACCGTATAGCGCCTCGAAAGGAGCCATGCCTATACTGGGATGGTGACTATTATTGTACGCAAATTCAACCAGAGGCAAGTTATGACCCCAAGTTCCAGCAGAATCGAGGGCACAGGCTCTCAACATATCCTCCAGAGTTTGAATAGTTCTTTCGGATTGACCGTCCGTCTGAGGATGGAAGGCCGTGCTTAATCGTAATTTTGTGCCCATTGCTCTTTGAAACCCATGCCAGAAGCGAGATACAAACTTGGTATCGCGATCTGACACAATACTGAGTGGCACACCATGCAGTCTAACTATCTCCTTAATGTATAGGTTAGCTAGTTGCTCATAGGTGAAAGTGGCCTTAATGGGCAAGAAGTGTGCAGCCTTGGTCAATCTGTCAACTATAACCCACACACCATCGTGTTGTTTGATGGTTTTTGGCATTCCAATCATGAAATCCATAGTGATGTGTTCCCATTTCCACTCAGGAATTGGCAAGGGTTGCAGTAAACCTCCAGGTTTTTGATGCTCGGTTTTCACCCGTTGGCACGTAAGACATTGAGCCACGTACTCTGCGATATCCCTTTTCATGCCATTCCACCAGTAATGGGTCTTCAAGTCATGGTACATCTTCGTACTCCCAGGGTGTACAACAAGTGTGGAGTTGTGCGCCTCCTTTAACAATTCCTCCTTGAGAGCTGTTATGTTCAGTACACACAGTATATTCCCATACCAAAGTACCTCATTTCAGATGGAGAATTCCTTGTTCTTTCCCTCTTCCATGCCTTTCTTTGTCCTCATAAGTTCAGGGTCATCCTTCTGCTGTTGTTTGATCGTTTCGATCAATGGTGAAGAGACTTGGAGCGCTGTCAAGTAGCCTTGATTTCCTCGCAGTACTACCTCTATTTGTAGCACGTCGAGCTCCCTTAGGAGTCTCTTTTCTTGTGTAAGTAGACAGGCTACAGACCCCATGGATTTTCTACTTAGTGCGTCAACCACCACGTTTGCCTTTCCAGGATGATATTTGATCTCCATATCATAATCCTTAAGGAGTTCTAGCCATCTTCTTTGTCTCATGTTTAACTCTTTTTGAGTAAAGATGTATTTCAAGCTCTTGTGGTCAGTGTATACTTCACACCTTACTCCATAAAGGTAATGTCTCCAGATTTTCAAGGCAAATACCACCGCCGCCAATTCTAGGTCATGTGTTGGATAATTCTCTTCGTAGGGCTTCAATTGGCGAGAGGCATAAGCAATAACTCTATCTTTCTGCATTAATACACAACCCAGTCCCTTCTTGTACGCATCACTGTAGATTACAAATCCTTCATTGCCTTCAGGTATCGCCAATATTGGTGCAGATACCAAACGTTTCTTTAGCTCCTGAAAGTTATCTTCACACTCTGGGGTCCATTCAAATTTAGTGGCCTTCCGAAGTAGTTTGGTAATAGGTAAGGCTAGTTTTGAAAATCCTTCTACAAACCTTCGATAGTAGCCAGCTATACCTAAAAAGCTTCGCATTTCGGAGACGTTTGTTGGTCTTGGCCAGTTTATAATGGCATCTACCTTTGCCGGATCCACCGAGATGCCATCTTTGGTCACTATGTGTCCCAGAAATTGCACCCTTTCTAACCAGAACTCACACTTTTTAAGCTTGGCATATAATTTGTGCTCCTCTAGGGTTTTCAGCACCATTCGCAAGTGGTTTGCATGCTCTTCCTTGGTCTTGGAGTAAACCAGGATATCATCGATGAACACCACTACAAATTTATCTAGGAAGGGCCTAAGGACTCTGTTCATCAAGTCCATAAAGAAGGCAGGAGCGCTCGTTAGTCCGAACGGTAACACCAAGAACTCGTAGTGGCCATATCGAGTGCGAAAAGCAGTTTTAGGCACATCCCCCTTCTTGATCTTCAATTGATGGTACCCCGATCTCAAATCAATCTTCGAGAACACCGAAGCACCAGCCAATTGATCAAACAGGTCATCAATTTGAGGAAGTGGGTATTTATTCTTGACCGTTACCTTATTTAGTTCTCGATAGTCGATACATAACCTCAGACTCCCATCTTTCTTCTTCACAAATAGTACTGGTGCTCTCCAGGGTGAAATACTAGGCTGAATTAACCCCTTATCTAGTAACTCTTGCAACTGAGTTTTCAACTCTGCCAATTCTGCAGGTGCCAATCGATAAGGTGCCTTGGATATTGGGGCAGTTCCAGGTACTAGTTCAATGGTGAATTCGATTTCTCTGTCGGGTGGTAGCCCCGGTACCTCTCGAAACACCTGTGGAAATTCCCTCGCTACCGGAATCTCACTCAAGTCCGGCTCCTTAGTTCTGCGACCTCAATTGCACACCAATAGCCCTGACATCCTTTCTTCAACATTTTGAGTGCTTGCATAGTAGATACCGTTGGAATGGTTATTTGGTGGCCACTTCCCTTAAAGGTTACTCTTTCTCCATTACGGGGCCCGAGGAGCAAATCGTACTTCGAGGGCAAAGATGGGCTTAGCTTTAAGACTTTCCAATCATGCAATTCCAAACCGTCAAGGCGTATAAGCAAATAAACAAACAACTTTCGATTGGACTAATACTTAACTCATTCATGAGAAAACAAGTTACTTGACTAACACCCTTAACAATTCGTTCGTTCACTCGATTAGTGAGCTCACTCGAGCAGTACCTAGCTAGCTGAATACACCAAGATTCACATTAAACGCACAATTATAGACCTAGTAAGCATATATCACATCATTATAAACGCGTTCCTATTTGACTATATGAATGCAAGACTCAGGTCGCGGCCTATGGTCGCAGGACCTTTGCTCTGATACCATCAAATGTAACACCCCCACTACCTACCAGGGATGTCACACCGCCAGGATCCCCCGAGGGAGACCCTTAAGGCTCTTCTTTTATTAAATTTCTTCTTCACAAATACCAATCCCCCCCTCCTTAGGTTGGGGAAATCCTGAGACGAATCCGGCAGAGTCCCGTCTGTAATTTCAACATTTCCATAATTTACATTATAATTTGTAGGGTACCTGTATCATTACAACTAAATTCAAAAAGGAAATAGGAGTTTCCGGCGAGTCACACACTCGCGGAGGGGCTTAAGCCCTTTACAAACACTATTTACAATGGGTTACATGTTTCTTACTTGAGCCACTACATGCCAATACGCACTTTTAAGCAAAAATACTCAGGTACTTCACAACTTCATGTCACGGGTACGACTTGCAGGAACAATTAATGGTCTCAGAAGAAACACATATTCTTTCATCATTCATCAGCTGGGGGAAAAGGGGAAAGGAAATGGAGTGAGCCACCACATGCTCAGTGAGTGTTCCTCCACTCCTTAAAACAAAACCCTTTTCAAGCAATATTACTCATAATACCCACTTATCAAGCATTTAGCCACTATTAACATGGTATTAGGCAACATATTATAAGGCACAGGTTGTAGATCATAAACATTGGACAAGTCACAACTTACGTATTCACTAGGCACATTTGAATGACATTTCACAATTCACTAGCATGTCACATATTCTATTTGAAGCCACATTCATCATGTTTAAGAGCATTTTCTTTAAATCTGTAATGAAACATTCTTTGAACATTTGAAAGCATTTCATATTCATTCCGTATGGCCTATTTGGCCCGTAAAACATTCTTTTTTTTCTTTAAACATATATAAAATGGCAAAGGCCAATTGCTTTTCTTATCTTGGTAGGAAAATACTTCTGGCATAAGATCATTACAGGGTACTGATTGGGTGAGAACTATTCTCGACCCCATAGTGAGACCTAACGCTCACGCTTAAGCTCTTACGCCCGGGATGGCTACATATAACATATCGGACCATTACATTAGCCCTCGTCAGGGCCTCTAGGGTTTATTCGGACTTATCCCCTAGGTTAACATTACATCATATCATATTGTCCGCAGCACATTATCTTAGCCACTTAAAGCGTATCGGCCATAACGGCTAGTAATTTTTCATTTCAAACAATAAAATCATTCAACGTATAATTCCCATCTCCCTTTTGATAAAAACGTTTTAGGGATTCCTTCCAAACACTATTTGGATAGCTAAAATAGGCCATAGCTCATTACTAGACATGGCTATTATTCATTTAAAACACATGAAGAGGCATTTGCTAAAACATCACCCTTCCACACACATGTTACATTTTAAACATACAAGGAAAAGGGAAATACACATATCACATTTAAACCCTTCGTAATCATTTCAACACAATGAGCCACACATGGCCTCGCAATCCACACGATTGCGGTCAATTCACAACCCAGACTCCCTCCTCACTTGCACCGTACCACAAGACCTCGAACACTCATAATTCTTTCCTCAAACCATCCAACTACCAACTCGATTCATCGATTTATTAATCACAACATATTATCATATTAGCTTATGAAAAAGGGAGTGAACTTTAGGCCCTTACATGAGCAACCAACACCATTCAGCGGTGCATTACAACAAGCGTTCATATGGCCACATTTATTCATGAATCGACAATACTTTATTCAATAAATCAAACATAATTTGATTCTAAACATAACCGATACGTTTCGAGTAACTTTCCTAAGCATGAATGTGCTAAAAAAAAAGGGTTCGTATTAAAGCTAAACATATTTTAATAGCTTCAAATTTAATTCGTTTACATGCATTAGCTAGGTTAACTCGAATTGAAGCTAAACATGTTTATATAACTTCAAGATTAATTCCTTTAACATGCAATAACTAATCCACTTGATTCGAAACTAAACACATTGCATTAACCTTGAAATTAGCTCATTTCACGCATTGGTTAATTAACTCGAAGGGAAGCTAAGGATGTTAACGCACCTTCGATTTTAATTCTTTTTCATACATTAACTCACTAACTTGAATCGATACTGAACACGTTAAACTAACTTCATTTGTAATCCTTTTTCATGCAGCAACTAATTAACTTGAATCGATGCTAAATATATCAAACAAACTTCGTTTCTAATTCCTTTTCAAACAATAACTCATTAACTCGAATTGAAACTAAATACGCTAAATTCATTTCGATTTTAATTCCGTTTTTAAAAAATAATTCTTTAACTCGAATCGAAGCTAAATATGTTAAAATTAACTTCGATTTTGATATCTCAAGCATGATTTACATTCATGGACTCGAATTGATGCTAAACACATTTAATTTACTTCGAATTAACAACTCAGGCATGATTTACATTTATTGATTCGAATTGAAGCTAAACGCACATAATTCGCATTAATTTACAATCTTAAGCATCTACTAACTACATGCATTCGAATTAATGCTAAACGCATATAATTCACTTCGAATTACAATCTCAGGCATCAATCAACCAAATGAATCGAACCTAAACATGAATAGCTAATTTTTTGACATTTCTAACAAATTTAACAAACCCTAACTTGACATGCAACATCAATCTGCTGAAAATCAATTTCGAAAATAATAATAACTTAGGAGGCGAGAACACCCAGCTCGATTTCACGCTAGATACACGCAATTTAGCTTGAATTGAGGCCAAAAATCGAACACCAACAGCCTGCCCTTCGCGCTTGACTCGGCTAGCCCGAGCCCCAAAACCCTAACTTGCGTTACGGTCGCGGTTGGGGTTGTCTGGGGTCGAATTCGACCCCCAGATTTAGAGGGGAGGCCGAAAGGGAGGTGGGCCGCCGGTTAACGGCAACTGGGCGGCCGGTTCTGGCGAAGGAGACGCGTGGATAACTGGCCGTGCGAAGTAGATGAGGTTCGTTGGAGGATTGGGTGGCTGGGACGCGTGGTTGAGGGGACCAGGCGGTTCCTCCTCTCGCCGGCGACACGTGAAGGCCGGTGGTGCCACCAGGCGGCGACCGGTGACCGGCGAGAGCGAGGGAGAGAGAGA
>JAKOGI010003257.1:20000-57500 GCA_029747015.1 Carnegiea gigantea | reverse complement strand
TGAATTGTAATAGTTTACTGCCTGTGATGAGGTATGTGTCCTTACTCATAAGGTTGAGTAACAAAAGAAGATAAGACAACCCTTTAAGTGTGAGTATTCAAACCCTCCACCCAAAATTATCCTTTTAACAAGGGGAGTCCAATTCCCTCAATTCCAAGCCCTTCTACCCCATAAAGAACCCTAGCTCCACTAGCAAAGCCTACCTCCATAAACTAGACCTAAACCTACTCCTTTCAGTGCTTAAAGATGTTTTAAGTGTCAAGGATTTGCACATTTAGCTATAGATTGCACAAACAGAAGGATGGTTACCTTAGCCAAATGGGAAGCCACGAAGAAAGAGGAAATTGAAGAACAAAAAAAGGAGAATGTGGCTGATGAATAGGAGGAGCACCCAGAAGAAATTAAGGTGAAAGCTAATGAAGGTGAGATGCTTGTGTTGAGTGGTTTACAACGAGATGAAGAAGCCCTAAGAAAGAACATCTTCTACTCTAGGTGCATAGTTCAGAATGAGGTACCTTTGTTCTCCTCTGAACTCTGCAAAAACAAGCCACCAAATAGCCATGACCATTTGAACCCATTTCTTACTTGTGGTAAACCATTACTTAAAGCTCCTAATTTTGAATTTAGAGCTTTTAAGGAATGAAAACTAGATGCATTTGAGGGTTTCCCTCCAAATCATATTTAAATTACTATGAATGATGAGCGGAGAGGAGCCTTTAAGACCAAGAGAGACTTTTTCGAATGGTTGGCGTTGTTTCAGCCAGAACTGAAACCATATGTGGGAGATGATTACCTAAACGATTTGAGGTCAAATTCTTCTGAACAAGGGGAGGATGATGGAGATCTGCCCATAAACCTCAATTTAGACTTAGGGGTTAGTCAACATAATAAGATTTCAACAACCTAAACCAAAGAAAAAACCACATTTTTGTTGGGAACAAAATAACAGTGGGTTCCAAGCTCAAATCAGAATACAAGCCCGGTATTGTGCCCTCTATTACTTTGAATTCCATGAGATTTAAGCGATGAGTTTTAAGTTCAGGAAGTTAGCTTTCCAATAAAGCAAATTGTAAGTCATTAGGACTTCATTTGCCCATCCAATTCAGCCATCAAATCCGAACGATCCAAACTGTAAGGTTGAGCCAGAATTTAGCCAATTTTGTGTTCTTGATTACCTAGGCCTTCGTGAGGTTTAATACTAAATTTTTGCATATCTTGGTTCCCCAAGATTTCAACTACTTGGTCCAACCAAAAAAATCAAGTTAAGTCAAGTACCCGGTTCTGACTGGCTTTTGTTAGCTGAGGTTTTGAGGAAGCAAATGATGTCACAAACCTGAATTTCCACTTGGAGGAGTTAGGGAACATCCTAAGGTTTCCATCGATGCAAGGAAATCCAAATCATACTCAGTTTTTGCATGGGTTATGTGGCGTACAAAAACAGCTTGAAATCTGCCCGGGTAGGCTAATTAGTGCATTTGCTTATTGCTGGTCTTCTAGCTATCTAATCTTGTCCAAGCAACAAGATTAGGTAGTTAAAGGAAGCTCGGATGCAATCATGGGCCTTTCAACTTAGCCAAATGAAGAGCCAATGAAGAACAAGAAAGGCAGAAGCACTCTCATTAGCTTGTCATAAAGCATAAATGAAACCAGCCACTTTTCTCTTTTCTTACACATGCAACCAACTGCTTACTTGCTTAATTACTTGATTAGTAATGAGTTTAGGCTTAATCCCATAGGTTAACTAGACTTAATGATTGTAATTAGTATGATTAAATAAGCTTACACTTTGCTGAGTCAAGGATTTAGCTAAACCGTATCCCAAGCTACATTAGGAGGTTTCCTAATCTTTAAGAAACCTCACCCCCTTCACTTGACCAACTTCTGTGCTTGGGCATGAGGGTTGGAAATGTTCATTTTGTAATTAGATTGCTTATAGCTTTGAATGAGAAAAGAGCTCCTTCGAAACCGAAAATACTTAACTTGCTTATCCTTACTTAGGCCGAGTAAGGTGGTGTTCAAGTAAAGTCTTAAGCTTGATTAACTGGTGTTTCTGTATCTTAATCTCAGTTTGAGGACCTAACCTTCAGCTTGGTGGTATTTTTGTATCCAAGCATCAAGTTTAGTTTCTATCTTTCCCAAACTTTGCTTTCGGATTTCATTGAACTTGAGCTTAAAATATCATTTGTTCTAGCTTAACTTGCATTCCTCCTTGAGTGTGAGTTTAATTTAATGATGTTTCCATCAACTTTGGCATCAGAACTAAGTTTCTCCTTGGCTTGACATTCACCCCCATACTTCCATAATCATTCCGAAATACAATCCAAACACAAATCCCCGTTTCTAAATTAGCCGGTTACACCACGAGTGCTAGTATGAGCCTAGAAGAGAAATTTGAAGCTGTAATGAAGAATAACCAAGCTATTTCTACTCCAATCAAGAACCCAAGGCCCAAAATGAGTATTTGAGGAAACAGCTTGGTGACTTTATGAAGCAAAAGCAAAAGAGTGAGGAATGGAAAAGCAAGATCAGAACATGTGAGAAGATGAAGGTAAAGCTCAAGTCACGGTTCCTTTCTCCCACCTACGCTCAAGATAGCTACTTCCATCTTCATAACCTTACTCAAGGTAATCTAAATGTTGAGGAATGTACATGTGAGTTTGAGGAACTTTTGATCAAATGTGACATTCAGGAACTTGAGGAACAAACCATAATTAGGTACTTGGGAGGCTTGAGCCTAAGTATGCTAATGTGGTTGAATTGCAATAGTTTGCTACCTTTGATGAGGTATGTGTCTTTGCTCATAAGGTTGAGAATAAAAGAAGACTAGACATCCATTTATGCGTGAGCATTCAAACCCTCTACCCCAAAATCAGCCTTTTAACAAGGGGAGTCCAATTCCCTTAATTTCAAGCCCTTCCATCCCACAAAGAACCCTAGCTCCACAACAAAGCTTACCTCCACAAATTAGACCTAAACCTACTCCTTTGAGTGCTCAAAGATGTTTTAAGTGTCAAGGGTTTGGGCACTTAGCTTCAAATTTCACAAATAGAAGGATAGTTACCTATGCCGAATGGGAAGCCATGAAGAAGGAGAAAATTGAAGAAGAAAAAGAGGAGAAAGTGGCTGATGAACAAAAGGAGCACCAAAAAGAAATTAAGGTCAAAGCTCATGAAGGTGAGATGCTTGTGTTAAGTGGTTTACAACGAGATGAAGATGCACCAAGAAAGAACATCTTCTACTCTAGGTGTATACTTTAGAATGAGTTACCTTTTTTCCCCTCTGAACTCTACAAAAACAAGCCATCAAATAGCCATGACCATTTGAAACCTTTTCTTATTTGTGTTAAACCATTACTTAAAGCTCCTAATTCTGAATTTAGAAATTTTAAGGAATGGAATCTAGACGTGTCTGAGGGTTTTCCCCCAAACCAGATTCAAATCAGCATGAATGATGAGTGGAGAGCAGTCTTTAAGACCAAGAGAGACTTGTTCGAATGGTTGATGTTATTTCAGCCAGAACTGAAACCACATGTAGGAGATGATTGCCTAAATGACTTGACGTCAAATCCTTCAAAACAAGGAGAGGATGATGGAGATCTACCCATGAACCTCGATTTGGACATAGGGGTTAGTTAAGGTAATAAGATTTCAATAGCCCAAACCAAAGAAAAAACCACATTTTTGCTAGGAAGAAAATAACAGTAGGTTTCGGGTTCAAATTAGAATACAAGCCCAGTATTGTGCCCTTTATTACTTTGATTTCCATGAGATTTAAGCCATGAGTTTCAGGTTTGGCAGTTGGCTTTCTAACAAAGTAAATTGCAAGTCTTTAGGACTTCATTTGTCCATCCAATTTAGCATTCGAATCCAAACTGTCCAAACTGCCCGGTTGAGCCAGAGATTGCCCGATTTTGTGTTCCTCATTACTTTGGCCTTTGTGAGGTTTATATCTTGAATTTTTACATATCTTGGTTCCCTAAGGCCTGGTTCAACAAAGATAATCAAGTTAAGTTAGGTACAAATTTAAGAACCAGGTCTATTTAGGAAACCGTACTGGTTGGAGCCCGGTTCTGACTGGTTTCAGTTAGCTGAGGTTTTGAGGCAGCAAATGAAGTCATAAAGCTAAATTTCCACTTGGACACATTAGAGGACATCTAAGGTTTCCATCCATGTAAGGAAATCCAAATCATGCTCACTTTTTGCATGGGTTATGTGGCGTACAAAAATAGCCTAAAATCTACCCAGGTAGAGCTAATTGGTGCATTCGGTGGTTGCTAGCCTTCTAGCCATCCAACCTTCTGCAAGTAGCATAATTAAGTAGTTAAAGGAAGCTTAGACACAATCATGGGCCCTTCAACTCAGCCAAGTGAAGTGCCAATGAAGAACAAGGAAGAAAAGGCTGAAGCACTCTCATTGGCTAACCGTAAAACACAAAAGAAACTAGCCACTTTTATCTTTTCTTACACATGCAACCAGCTGCTTACTTGCTTAATTAATTGATTAGTCATGAGTTTAGGCTTAATCACAAAGGTTAACTAGACTTAATGGTTGTAATTAGTATGATTAAACAAGCTTATACTTTGCTGATTCAAGGGTTTAGGCTAAACCATTTCCCAAGCTAGATTAGGAGGTTTCCTAATCTTAAACCCTTCACTTGACCAGCTTATGTGCTTGTGTATAAGGGCTTGAAATGTTTATTTTGTAATCAAATTGCTTATACCTTTGAATGAGAAAGGAGAGCATTGCTCCTTTGAAACCGAAAATACTTAGCTTGCTTATCCTTACTTAGGCAGTAAGGTGGTGTTCAAGTAGAGTCTTAAGCTTGATTAAATGGTGTTTCAGTATCTTAATCTAAGTTTAAGGGCCCTAACCTTGAGCTTGGAAGTATTTCTGTATCCAAGTATCAAGTTTAGTTCCTATCTTTCCGCACTTTGCTTTCAAATTTCATTGAACTTGAGCTTGGAATATCGTTTGTTCTAGCTTAGCTTGCATTCCTCCTTGAGTGTGAGTTTAGTTTAGTGACATTTCCATCAACTTTGGTATTAGAGCCAAGTTTCTCCTTAGCTTAATATTCACCCCATACTTCCATAGTCATTCCCAAACACAATCCAAACACAAACCCCCGTCATGTTCTAAACTAGCTGGACCATGAGTGCTAGTATGAGCTTAGAAGAGAAATTTGAAGCTGTAATGAGGAATAACCAAGCCATTTCTGCCTCCAATCAAGAGCTCAAGGCCCAAAATGAGTATTTGAGGAAATAAATTTGTGACTTTATGAAGCAAAAGCAAAAGACATATGCTGAACCTACATGGTCCTAGTATGGAGAGGAAGAACAAGCAGCTAGCAATCCTTTAAGTTCATCTAGAGAGGATGAACCAGTAAAGAGAATGAGGATTGAACCAAGATTCCAAGCCAACACTAATGACTTTAGAGTTGAGATTCCTGAATTTGAACGCATGTTAGATCCTGATGAGTTCCTTGAGTGAATAGATACAGTTGAGAGGATTTTAGAATACAAGGAAGCTCCTGCGGATAAGAAAGTCAAGCTGGTGGCTATTAGGCTAATGAAGTACTCCCCTTTGTGGTGGACTAACCTATGCGCCAAAAGGGTGAGGAATAGGAAAAGCAAGATCAGAACATGGGAGAAGATGAACGCAAAGCTCAAGTCACAGTTCCTTCCCCCCACCTACATTCAAGATAGCTATTCCTAGCTTCGTAACCTTGCTCAATGTTGGGATATTTTAAATGATGAACGTAAAGCCGCAAGCGTACAACTCTCGTTGTAGTATTTGAGAGTCGTCTCCATAGGGACGAGGATAAGATTAAGGTCACTTAACACGCAATTAAACTAATCTAACTACTTAAAATAATAAACGAATAAAACTAAAAGTCATGAATGAGCCTTATTCTAAATTTCCCTACCGCCACCTCTCATGCATCTAACATCCATCTCATCGAATGAGCAGCGTCCTAGCACTAACATAACCAAATGAGAGCTACAAACAATGAGATAAGCAAACGGGGACAATAGAGAAGGCAAGGCAGGGAAGAGGTGAACATGATCAGGGCCTGAGCAAGGAAACATGAGTATTTGATTTAACCCAGATCAAGCATAGTTTAAGGCAAACAAAGCAGAACCTAGTCAACATTTGACTAATTTATAACCTAGAAATCAGCAATTAGAGCCATAAAACAAAAATTAGACCTAATCAGCATGCTAGCACAGAACAGAACACTGAAGAGGTAGCAGGGGAGGGTGAGCAGTTACATTAACCACATCTAAGAGAGCAAGCTTCTAAAATTATTCAACTAGAAACAGCATGTAATTACATTACCAAACAAAAAAAAGAGAACAAGCAAGCTAGGCTACTGGAAAGGAAACTAAGAACAAAAACGAATAGAGGAAATGAGCGAATTTCAATACCTGAAACAGGGGAGAAGAAAGTAAGAAGGACAAATTCTGCCATTGAGTATTCCACCAATTTGACCATCATCAACATTAATTTACAAGGAGAAGAGAAGGGCAACCTCCACGCTCACTTCATTGCAATCGAACAGGGGAGAAATTTAGGGAAAGGGGGATTTTGAAATTTTGCAATAAAACCAATCATCAAAATCAAACTAAAATCGTGATTTACCACTAGGAAACTCAAAACTGTAGCATTACTACATGAAATTCGAACCCAAAACCCATTCTAACATCAAACCCTAATCGAAATTTTGAAACCTTAAAATTCGAATAACTGGAATGGAAACAAAATTAAAACTAAAACTAAACCTAAAGCTGAAATTAAACCTAACCTAGCCCTAAAATTATCTAAAAAATTCCTCCCATAATGGCATCGCTGCTAGCTCCGTTTATACTCAGCCCTCTTCAATTCTTCACTGTTGATTTAGGCACGCATGGATGGTGATTATGATGCAAGCTGGCGTGCTACGTGGCAGTTGCTGCGCGAATCGGGGGATGAAGATGGTGGTGAAGTTGGTGGTGGTTCAAAGCGTGAGAAAGGGAGACAAGATGAAGGTGAGGATGAAGCAGATAGTGTGAGGGGTGGGGGTTCTGGGTGTTCTTCGGGTTCTGTTTGGTTGAGACAAAGAAAGAGAAGAAGAAGGGGAGGGGGCATTAAAAGTGTCACACGCAGCTCATGTGAGGGCGGGGGATTTTCTGGTTTTATTTTTCTTTTTTTCCCCTTTTCTCTCATTTTGGGCTCAAAATAATGGGTTTAAGGAATTGGGTTGGGTCAATTTGGCCAGTTTTTCATTTCTCGGTATTTTTCATAGTTTTTCTTGCATTTTTGCCATAATTATTGTCATTTGTTTGAAACTTACAAAATAAAATGAAATCAAATAAAAACCTAAAAATACGATTATGACGAGCATAAAACAATTGTAAAAGTACCGTAAAAATGACACATTTTTAGCACGAACAAATACCCCCACACCAAGATTTTGCTAGTCCTTAAGTAAAACAAACTAAACAAACTTAAAAAAATAGAAAATACGAAAAAGAAAATCCTAACTCACTGTCGCAGAAATCATGGTTGCATTTAGCGTATGCAACAAGCCCTTTAAACCCCTCGGTCTTCCAAGTAGACGAGTGAGGTCTCATGAGGGTTTTCAGGTAAATTACCCATAAAAATTATTTCAAAAATTAAGAAAAATCTTTTTAGGTTTTTTCTCAAAACTAATATGTATAAAATTAGGGAAAAATATGCATACATTCTAATCAGCTAAATCACCTATGTAACCAAGTTATTGACCTGCGTATGCACAGAATGTATGTCAAAGCTCTCCACCTCCTAAATGACATCAGAGCACTAATTTTTCACCTCATTGAACATTAAGATTCTGAATCCATCCTGGTGCTCGTGTGCAAGTGTATCATCATCCCAGGGTTCAGATTTATCAGAATTAGACTCAATCCCACTTGACTGATATAACTACATTATTATCATACTGAGTTTGGAAGCAAGCTTTTCCAGTAGTAGTATTGCTTCAAAGGGTAACACCCAGTAGCACGTGCCTCAAAGGGTAACGCCCAGTAGTGCATGCCTCAAAGGGATACTTGTCATTCCAAATTTTTTGTTCCATCTCTTTTCTTTTCTTTCTTTCTCTTTCTTCTTTATTCATAATACACATTTTTCCAATTTTTTTTTTCAAAGTAATCATGTCACAAGCTAGTGGGAGAATCATTCATGGAAACCTAAGGCTTAAAGATAATGATGAAAGGATAAACAAGGACTAGATTATACAATCTATACTGAACATCGGGGTTAGAATTAGGGCTTAGAATATCACATTAAGGTTGGAGACCTATCATGCATATCCTACTTATATACAAGCTAATAACCAAAGGACAGGGGATTCAAACTAATAAGACAGAGTACAAACATTCCCCCAAACAAAACCAAAATCTTTTTGGATTTTTCAAAAAAAAAAAAGGACACCTCACCCCCACACCAAAACTTCACGATGTCCTCATTGTGGGAACTAAAGCGCTAAAAAGCAAGCACATAAGCTATACAATCGCAAAACTGCATTAAAATACAAATATATAAAAACTAGGACACCAATAAAAATCACAAACAAAACAAACCACAAAATCACCAAAATGAAAATTAAAAATCAAAACTAAAACCAAAGCAAACACACATATTTACAAAAACCAAAAACCAAAATTGCCAATGACCAAAGAAAGCAAAACAAAACACATTCTAAATTAAAACAAACAAAGACCAAAACCTAAAAAAATAAATCAAAACTAGACCAAAACACACATATTCACTAAAATAAACTCAAAACCAAAACCAAGGACCTACTAAATCCCAAACTAAACCAAAAGAAGCCTAAAACGAGACAAAAGGCAAAAGAAAAGAAAAATAAAATGAAAGACCAAATCAAAGTCACTAAAACACCAAAAAGGGAACAAAAGGAAACTATCAGACAAAAACTAAACCAAAGAAAAAAAACAAAACTCACCAAACTAAAGAAACAAAACAACGTGAAATATAAAAACAACCCTAGATATCTACAACTAACAAGTATTCACAAAATCAGAACACAACTAAGGGTGATCATATCCCAAATTGCTCCTTAAGATCGATCACCCGTATATTCACAGTCCTAAATATCCACAACTAAGTACGAAACAAAAGAAAAGAGGAGAAAAGAAGAAGAGGGGAAAGTGGAATGATCATATCAGGTTGGATATACATTGTACCCAAACTATGAGGCTTATGGAGCATCAGCCGCTCCATCACAACTTACAAGCAGCTACTCATTTCAAAACCAACGCACGCTCGTAGTAGCTTATCAAACACATGGGCACAATCCTCGCAAAAATGCAAATAGTAAGAAACAGGAATTGTATCCCGAATAAGATACATAAATTCAATGCAACTCAATGCTTTCTTGAGCTTATCAAAGCTCGTGGCCCAATCAGAAGAGAGATGTGTATATGTAAAATCAGACGCATAAGTCAATGGTTTAATGAAGATATGACTATATGAATGTATAAACCATCTAAAGTGATCTGAATGATCTAAATTAAATCTCACATCTCTAAAAGGGGAGGGGAGAGGATCAAAACCAGGCTAATCAAAGGAAATGCAAAAACCAGAGCTCAAATGAAGGCCTAAAGTCAAGTCCTGTATTTCAAAGTGATCCATGAGTCTATTTGTGCCTTTATCATCAAGAGTCTGATCTAAACAAGGAGTATCAAGCACAAAAGTCTTAGGCTCTACAAAAGTAGACCCAGGAGTGTCTAAAGAAGAAAGAAGAGGGGGAAGGGGAGAACGGTAATATTCAAGAAGAAGGTTAGCTTGGACAGGATCAACAGAAAATGATTCATATTTAGCACAGAAATTCTCATTCAAACTCATATTGACATCAAACCCACAAAATGATTTATATTCTATATGCAGAATATTATCATCTAATTTAAATAGAAGGTCAGGAATGATGGAATCAAAAGAGAATGCTTTATATTTAACATTAAAACCCAAATCAAGACCTTCAGTAACATCAAATTCACATGAAAAAGATTCATATTAAAGAATATCATCATCAAAGTCCAAAATAGTGGGTTCAGTTATCTCATCACATAGCTCCTGTGAAATAGCTTTTGAATCATCTAAATCATGAGGCTCAACTTCAAGCGTGATGCTTATATCTAACTCACCAATAGTATCAAATTGTTCACCCACATCAAACTCACAAAAGTCGTTCAGAGTGTGATGTAATCCTTAGAGAATCACAAGAATTAGGTGAAGAACACTTATGAAAACAAGAGAAGGGATGTGTGTTTCTCAAGTTTAGATTAAGTGTTTAGGTTTGTTTGTGATGGAATTAAGTTAACTGATTAGGAATCCACCTAATCCTTAACTTAGGGTCCTTAACTTTGACTAGGAATCCACCTAATCAAAGATTAAGATTTCCAAGATCACCACCTTAAGTGACCAACTTAAGGATAAGCAAGGAAGGGATGAAAGATTAAGACTTCAAGTCTTAAGCTTAACACAAGTTTTTGTATTCAAAGTTGAGTGTTCTCAAAAAGAAGGCTACAAGGCCATTAAATAGGCAAGGATGGCCGGTCATAAGAGGTTTCCTCCCTAGGAGGGTAACCTTCTATGCTAAGTAAAATAGCTTACATCCGGTTCTAATATAATCCTAAATAACCGGTGTAATACCTTGACAAACAACTGAATACTAACTTTGCTAGCTAATTAATCAAGAATACAAGCTTTCCTTTTGCAAAAGGAAGTCCATTTCGGCGCCCACCATAGGGAGAAGGGAAAAATCTGAAGTTAACATGTGTCCTTGAAGTGGTCAAATCCAATTTTGCCTTGTGTTCTTCTCCCATTGGTTCACATGCTTCACATTCATTGGACCACCATGGAGTACGTGTGTAGGATTATGACTGGACCCAAGATGTTGTTTTGAGGCTAAGCAAACCCTCTTTGCTAGGTAAAACCAGCTGGCTAAGCAAGGGATATGATTGGACCAAAATAAAGGTCCATTCGTACAGCGACACTCAGCTGCTTGTTGTGGTCCAATCAGGGCGATTTTTACCTTGTTAGAAAGCTGCTGAAGACTAGTTTAATCTCCAATTTGAATCATCTCATTTGGACTTCTGTAGCTCCCGTGATTAGCAAAACATTGAAGGTATATCACTGCAGGACAAAATCTGGATAGCCCGTGAAGATACTTGAATTTGGTGGACCAAATGAACTCCAATTAACTTGAAACCACTTGGAATTGAAAGCTGAAATCTAGCTCTTGAAGGGCATCAAAACAATTGGACCTTTAGAACATATTTAAGCCTCCATAATTAAGTAAACAAAAACGGGCTTAACATCGGATGATATCCCGGGTAAAGCAAAATGATCTTGCCTTGCCGAATGACTTTGGATCAAAGATTGGACTGATTTTCTGGGATTATTTGGGACCTCATGGACTAGATGATTAATCGTGGATGGTCCTCCATCAGAGTGGTGGGTAGGTCGACATAAACTAAGATATCTTCAGTGACTTCTGTGGGTGAACTAGTGCGGGGTGTAAGATCTGTAGATAGAGACATAGGGAGGTCACTCTCTAGTTCTAGATTAGGCAAAGGCATATTTTTCATTCAAGTCAGGCCTAGCAGAATAAAAGGGTTCAAAATCATCATAGAGACTAATGTCAGGTTTAAGAGATTCTAAACTAGAATTAATCTCACTATAGGTCTCCCTATTTCGGTTAAAACATAGAGAACAAGCAACAATTCTCACTTTCATGGCCTCTATCGTTTGATCAGTCAGTTTATTAATCTTCTTTTCAAAGCTTGCACACGTAGCACCAACATAAGCACGAAAAGGACAAGTATAAGCATCATGTATATATATGTATATATATTTATATATATGTTTATATATATATATATATATATATGTTTATATATATATATATATATATATGTATATATGTATATGTATATATGTATATGTATATATGTGTATATATATATATGTGTATATGTGTATATATATATATATATATATATATATATATATATATATATATATATATATATATATATATATATATATATATATATATATATATATATATATATATTATATGTGCGTGTGCGTGTGCGTGTGTGCGTGTGTGTGTGTGTACATATGTGTGTATATATATATATATATATATATATATATATATATATATATATATATATATATATATATATATATATATATATATATATATGCGTGTGTGTGTGTGTATGTGTGTGTGTGTACCAAAAGACCAGTGCTGAATCAAGCTTCACCATCAAATTCATCTGCTCAAAGCCTTAAAAATGAGCTATCATATGTAGTGGACCCTAAAATGACTCAAATGACAGAAGGAGTGGATAAAGGGGATAGTGAAGTGACGAATCCAGTAGATGGGGCAATTACCCAATTTCGTAGTTGGGTTAAAGTACTGAGGAACTAGTGGATAGAGAATCAAATGGAGGCCAATGAAACAGTATATAGTTCGAAATGATAGAAAATATGGGTATGAAACTAACCTTTATTGAACCAATCTCGCATGAAGGTGAATTGACCCATTGTGTTGATAAAAGAGATATTGAATCTAAGATTGAGTACTGGAAATGTTCGTTAGTGTTTTTTGTACTTGGTGCAAACCCCCTATTCTCGGTGATGGAAGGATTTACAAAACGATTGTGGGGTAGAAAAGGCCTTGACAAAATGTATGGACTACCAGATGGAGTGTTCCTAATTAGGTTTCATACAACACTGGAAAGAGATGAAGTAACGAGACATAGACTGGTTTATTTTGATAAAAAACCAATGAATCTGAAGCCATGGACAGCTGGCCAAACAGCGAGTAAGGATGATATAGCATCCCTACCAATCTGGGTAAAATTACATGGCCTTAAATGGAAGTTTTGGAGCTCACAAGGTCTATCAAAGATTGGGAGTTCACTAGGGTCTCCTCTAGCTGCTGATAAAGTGACAAAAGAGCAAACCATGCTGAGATATGCAAGAATCTTAGTGGATATAAAGCTGAATGGGGCATTTCTAGAATCAGTAATGTTTATGGATGAAGAAGGACAGGTGATTGAACAAATGGTTGAATATGAGTAGAAGCCATTGAAGTGTACAAAATGCTCTATGTATGGGCATGTAGAGTTGGAATGCAGGAAAATAGGAGGCAGAAAGGAATAGAGAAGGAAGGCCCAACCAGAAGAGGGGAATGTAGGTATACACACTGAGAACCTCGGTGTTGAGGAAGAAAATGAGCACTAGTTGTCTTAGGTACATGGCTCTTAGAACATGGAGGTAGGTACCTCAAATGCTACACCGTAAGTGAGGATGGGAGAGAGGGGCAGTGGAGCAAGAAGGGATCACCTAGATCATGCATGCTAGTGTGGTATAAGATGCCACAATGGGCCAAATAAACAAGAGGTAGTAAAGGACATCTTAGACAGGAATAAATGCCCTCTGGTGGGGTTAATTGAGACAAAAACCACAAAAAAGCATGTGAGTCAATCAAAGCCAACTTGAGTCCAAAGTGGTATTACACACATACTGCCATAAGCTTAGAAAAGGGGAGAATATGGGTTTTGTGGGAACCCTGGCTCAAAGTTCAAGTGAAAGAAATCTATAAGCAGTTCATTCGTTATAAGGTGGAAAGTAGTCTAGGTGGGATTTATGTGACTGTGGTATATGGATCCAATGATATAGGAGAAAGGAAAACATTATGGGGGGCCATAAACACACTGGCAGATGAAATAAAGGAGTCATGGATGTTATCTGGGGACTTTAACAATGTCTTAGATTTTAAGGATAGAATTGGAGGGAATCCAATCCATGCAGATGAGATTGTGGCTTTTCAGAAGTGCATGGATGCAAACAGTCTGCAGGAAGTAAGACACATAGGAAACACTTATACATGGAGCAACAGAACCATTTACTCAAAGATAGATAGAGTGATTGCCAATGGGGAATGCTTTTTTACATATACTAATATACACTACCTTATGTTAGCAGAGGGAATGTCTGATCACTGTCCATTGTTAGTCAAGTAAAAAACAAGGAAGGGGGGAGAGGACAAGGGTTCAGATTCTATAACATGTGGGGAGATGACCCCCAGTTCATGGAAGTAGTTAAAACACATTGGAGACCAGATGACATTAAGGGGTCCCCTATATACCAAGTAACTAAGAGCATGAAGAAATTAAAGCTATACTTAAAGCAGTTGCATAAGAGGAAATTTAAATGAAATGCAGCAAAAAGCTCAAGTGTTACTTCAACACTTAATGCAGACACAATAGGAGATACATAATGATCCACATAATAGAGATTAACATGAGAAGGAAAAGGAGGAGTTGTCGGAATACAAGAGAGCTAGTCTGGCCCCTTACAAGCTAATATAACAAAAGACAAAGGAAAAATGGTTGAAAGAAGGAAATCAAAATATAGCATTCTATCATGCAATGGTGAAACAAAAAGGATACACAAGTAAAATTCTAGCTTTGAAGAATGAGACAGGAGAGCTACTAATAGGAAGAAAGGATATAGGGGAGCATATTGTGCAACACTTTATAAATTTCTTCAAGGCAGAGCCTACTAACCGAGGCCCTATATGGGAAGTGATCAAACAAGGAAAAAGGCTCATAGTTGAGCAAAAAATAAGATTATTAGAACAATTCAAGATGCAAGAGATTAAAGAAGCCTTCCTCTTCATTAACAACATGAAAAGCCCGGGTACAGATGTGTTTAGCAGTTATTTCTTCAAGAAGGCATGGATAGAAATTGGGGCTACAGTCTTGAAGGCCATCTTGGATTTCTTTGAAACTGGGAAGTTGTAAAAGGAAGTCAATGCAACACTAATAGCACTGATTCCAAAAGTCCCAAATCCTCAAACAACTAGTGAGCTAAGGCCAATAACCTACTGTAATGTTTTGTACAAGGCTATTACAAAGTTGATGTGCAAGAGAATAAAGGAGGTGCCACTAGGGATTGTAGACCTAAGCCAAAGCGCTTTTATAGCTGGGAGATCTATAATGTACAACATTATGCTGAGTGAGGATCCTGTGAGACTATACAACAGGAAGAAAATAACCCCAAGGTGTATGATGAAGATTTACTTAAAGAAGGCATACGATACTGTTAATTGGAAATTCTTGGAACAGTTGCTAAAGGCTCTGGGGTTTCCTGCAGCATTTGTAGCAAGAATTATGACTTGTGTATGCTTAGTAAAGTTCAGCGTTTCTTTAAATGGCGAATGCTTTGGGTTCTTCCCTGGTGTAAGAGGCTTGAGGTAGGAGGACCCCATGTCCCCACTAGTATTTGTGATTGTCAAGGAGTACATAAGTAGGTCAATCACGACAGTAATAAAAAGTCACTTATTTCAGTTCCATCCACTATGCAAAAGAGTAAGCTTAGCTCATCTAAGTTTTGCTGATGACTTCTTCTTGTTCTGCAAAGCCACAATTGATAGTGTGACCTACCTAATGGGAGCATTCAAACACTTTCCCCAATGCTCAGGGCTCGTGGAGAATGCTAGTAAATCCTAAATTGTAATGGCTGGAGTAGATGGAAGCACACAAGCCAGAATCATGGAAATCACAGGGTTCACTAAAGGAGATATACCCTTTAAATACCTAGGAGTACCCATCAAATCTTCAAGATTAACTAAAGATGATTACAAGCAGCTCATTGATAGAATAAGTGCTAGAATCAGGGGGTGGCATGTGAAAAGACTAACATATGCAGGTAGATTTTCTAGGTTAGATAGAAAAACTAAAGAACGAACCTAGTCAATCGAATCCCTAAGGAAATCATACTGCCAAATTAGAGAGTATATTGCCTCATTTTTAGGAGAATTTGACTTATGTATGTGCGCTTGAATAGTCAGGTGGATTGCTTGACTAAATTACTTTAGTCCTTAAGGAACGATATCTTTATCTAAACTAATTTGACTTAATCCAAGTTTAATATATTCGATTACTTACTAGCCCTCCTAACATATAAATCTCTCTTTCGAGATGAAGTTATGCTATGTCTACTCAAACAGTCGAACAACCAAATGTCGTCTTTCGAATGTTCACTCCATTGTTTCAAGTGTGCAAGTAAATTTTGGCCAAAATTCAACTCACAACATATCAAACACTTGATAGAACAAAATCAAACCAATCATGAAAATAAGCATAATTCCTTAGAAACCAAAACATGATCCAATAACAATTCCAAAAACTACTAAATTCCTAGACTAAGAAAACTACTTAGACATGGTAAAAGATCAATTAACCAAAAAGATTGGTGAAATTTTGAGCGGAAGGGACTCGACTGAGATGGCCTTCACCAAGGGCTTAGAATTACCTCAGGAACAAAACTCTTACACCTAAAACTCACACAAAACTAAACAAAGAACAAAATTTGAGAGAAAACAAACTAATCTATTCTAAACTATTCTACTTGCTTGCTTGCTTAGAATGCTCTTGAGTTCTCTTGCATCGCTGCAGAACGTCCCTATTTATAGGAAACTTCAGTTGATCTCAGCCATATAGCTGAGGGAAAATGAAGAGGCAACAATTACAGGCACACCACGGTCCGTGGGGTTCACCATGGGCTGGCCGTGGTCTACATTGGCTCTGGAATTTTGCTCTTTCTTTGCTCTACGGTCGTGGCATAGCATGGATAACCATGTGGGAGGTCAAAACACAGCCAGTACAGGGCAAATGCTGGGTAAAAAGACTAAAAATCATACAAAACACATAAAACAACTACACCCAAGCATAAATCAAGAATAGGAGAGTAAATAACATCATTAAGCACAAAATTCTCCTAAAAACCAGGTTAAATAGTCCTAAAAAGATGTACATATAAAGTACTTATCAAACTCTCCTATGCTTAAACTGTTGCTTGTCCTCAAACAATGCAAGGATTAAAGATATACACAGCCTCCTTAGGATAGACATAGATAACATTCAAATGACAAGGATGATCCAAAGCTAGCCCAAAAAGATGCAAAAATATAGTTAACAAATAGAATAGGGAATGAAATTTCAAAAACATTGTAATAGACCATAATGCAAAACTTGAACCAATAGTCCTCCAAATTGTTAAATATAATCATTCTAGCATATGAAATGAGTAAGACTAGCAAGGCCGGTAGAACCTCACTATAGTTATGTGGCACTTAGCACTCATGTGTTTGACAATGTATATATATGAAGGTTCTCTCAATTCTTAGTTGTTGGACACAAATCTACCATTAGCTTGACAAGATTCTCAAATTTGCCACCACTAAAACACAAATACACTAAAAACTTATGAAGACTTTCATAGGGATGTAACGGCGCTTAGGGTAAAGGTAAGAGCGAAACAAATGTTTTTGGAAATGAGAAGCTAAAAGCCATAGACTAAGAGCTTAAACAATTCTAATGCATCATACTACATTATTCTCGAACCTTATCAACTCGTCAAGAAAATAAATCCCAAACTGAAAAGAGATAGAGTTGAAAATCACAAATATCTTACATTTCCACCAAGGCTAATCAATTTCTTTGAATTTTTTTTCTTCTTTTGTTCAATTCTTTTTTTATGTTGATTTCTTTTTTTTTTCATGTCTTTTTTTTTTTTTTGATTTCTCTTATTTTCAAAGAGGAATAGCCAAGGGAATTCCATTACGAACTTTTAAAATCGAGCTCTTCTCTAAACTTTACACAACAAAATAAGGGATTAATCAAATATTTGCATCCCTGCACCAAACAGTCAAAATTCACTAAAGAGAATAACAATCCACCTTGGTAATGCCCTATCAAACTTGATGCAAAAGAATGTAACGCTCCTCTATCCTTGGCTTAAGGGTAAGACAAGTATTTTACCATGGGCTATAAGTAGGAGGTTCATATCAAGAAAGATGATTATAGGCTCAAAGGGGCTAATAAGGGATATAATATGTAACAAGGGTGTCGATTTGGGGGTTTCAAATAAATCAAAGAAAGAAAAATACCTCAATCATATTGCCTAAATGTATCTACAAAATGTGGTCTTGAGTGAGAATCAAGGCAAGTTCTGGAGAAATAACGTCAACGAAGAGTCACACATGAAAGAAAATGTGAGACTAAAAATGTTGAACAGTCTCTAAAAGCTTAAACTCTCACGGGGCGTCTACCACAGTAAAAACTAGCTCACTAGCACACATGCTAAAATTTCATGTAAAGATTCATGGGGAAAAATCAATTCGCATTAAACATATGGTTAAAACATGGAATTCGATTCGAAAATTCAATCACAAACTTTAATACGTAATCTGGGCGAATCAAAGGATGAAACTAACCAAAGAAAGCTTACCAAATCTATAAAGATCATCATTAGAGGATTTTTTTGTTGTTTTGTTTTTTTTTTTAAAAAAAATGCATGCATGCTCCTACAAACAATGCAAACTAAAATGCAAAAGAAACTAACAAAAGAAAGAAACTAAAATGTAACATACAAGAAAACTAAATGCACTACTAAAACAAAACTACAAAAACTATCACTAAAAATATATACAAAGCAAAAAAACAAAAACTCCAAACAAAAATAGGCGTCAGGCGCCAAATATAATAACTAACTCCCCCATGCTTGAATCATGCATTACCCTCAATGTGGGCACATCATAATAAAAAGGGGAAGGGAAGTAGTAGAAATCAAAATCAGAGAGGAGGAGGTGGAGGAGGATGGGGTGGTTGTCCATAGGAGATATGCCAATCTCGCTAGGTCTTTAGACATGCCCTATGGTCTTGGAAATATTGGGTCTAGGAAGTAAGCAACCCACGAAGCTCATCGTGGTGCTCTTGGACAAAGTCCCGAAGAGCGGCGCTCTCTAAAGCTACAACGACGCAGAGGGAAATTTGCTCCTCTTGAATGGACCTAAGGGTGTCTTGGATATCAGAATAGTCTGGTGGGGGCGTGTGAGAGGAAGAAGTAGGTCCTGCTTGACTAGAGTGAGGGGCAGGTTGGTGGGATATGGGTTGAAAAACTTCATCATCACACGGCACCCAGTAAAGGTTACCTGGGGGAAGCAAAGTTGTACGATCGACATTGAGAAGCGGCAAAAACCAGTTCCCAGGGTAAATCCAACACAAACAGTCAGTCTCAACTTTGCAAAAGTTCATAATCTTAAAAGCAGCTTGGTTAAGCAGCTCAGACCCAGAGACTCTATCCTCAAGATTGGGCTCGACACCCAAGAATCTAGCAATAGTAGTTATTATTCCACCAATGACTATCTTGCCTTTAGTGCTAACATCAACACTATGTAATTTCCTAGCTAAGGATGAACTTGGGTCAAGTTGGGCACCATCTAGCACACAGAACAGAAAGTACAACTTAGAAAGTCTCGGGACATTCAGACTATTATCCTGAGCAAACAAAGAGCAAGCAAGGATACGTTGAGCTACTCTAATGCAGGGGTTCCTAATATGCGTGCATTTTGATGAACTGGTTACCTAACACTCCCTGAAAGTTCACCCCAAAATGCATTCGGGTTGAATTCGCAGGGGACTTGACGGTGCGATAAGTCCATGCTAGGGGGGAAATCCAAAAATACTGTTGAAGGTACCTAATTTTAGTTCATACGATTGACCCTGCAAATAAAACGATATATATCCAGCTTGACATTGAGCCCCTCTAGTGACCTCAACCTGGAGTGTACTTAAATATTCTAAGGTCAGGTCCCCATTTATATGCTCTTTGAGTTCTAAAACGTAGCTCATACCACTTCTAACAAACAACCAACGAATATCGTCCAACATTCCCAATCGGGCTAACAAATCCTCATCATAGTATCTAGTTGGTACTACTATATGTCCATTCAAATAATGCTTAGCAACATGATCAGGATGAGTCAAACCAAGAGGGTGAAGTATGTTACCTCTAGCATGTGCATTGGTTGATGTTTTGGAAGTCTGTTGAGGTCAGGGTAGTGTGTGATTTAATGAACCAACCTCCTTGGTGCTCCTCTGCCTTTTAGTTGGTGCCATGGTTATAAAACCTAACCAAAAACAACATTAAAACCAAAAATAATAACTAAAACCTAGAAAGTTGAAGAAAATAAGTAAAAATGTGAAGAATTAGAGAGAGAAAATGATGGGTATGGTGGATAAATGAGGGTGAGATGAATTTGGAAGTAGAAGAAGAAAAGGGATGAGATTTTATGGATGAAATGGGGGAATTAAGAAAAAGGAAGGAATTTAGTGTGAAAATGAAGAAAAATGGAGAAGATTCGAGGGAGATTGAAGGTGTTGGTTATGGACGTTTCAGAGAGAGAAAAGGGAGGAAGAGAAAGAAAGTGTCGAGGGGAGAAGATGAACTAAGGGGGAGGGGAAATGGCACTGCGGTCAAAAACCTACACCGTGACCCGTAGCAGCCCACCACAGACCGTGGGGCGCACCACGGACGGCCCTTGGTGTCTGCTACTACTCACTTTTTTCTTTTTTTTTCAGGGTTGGCACCCACAGTGGTATTTCTGGTGTTCCTGACCGTGATGCTAGCATTTTATTGATATATGTATATTTTGTTTCTTTTGTTTCTATTTTTTTCTGTATAACAACAAAAGATTCAAAACTATAAAAAGGAAAGAGAAAGAAAGCTTGGGTTGCCTCCCAAGAGGCGCTCTTTTAAGGTCAAGAGCTTGACCTTTGTTCTAGGCTTGGTCCGGATAAGATGGTGTATGGATATTGGCTTTGTCCTAGATCACAAAATCAAACTTTTTTAGTTGAAGGTACCACTGCAGAAGTTCTGGCTATAGGTCCTTCGTCTTCATAACTTGGTCCCATAATGCACTGTCTGCGTACAAGACAAATTGCTCTCTTAGCCCATCAAACGGGCTAACATCTACTTGCTCAACCCTTACATTAAAATCGACATCGAAACCTTCCTAAAGGGGCATAGAGTGAACAATTCGTGCAAACCTGCAATACTCACTTATCAAAAAAATCATTAGAAACAGAGGCCTCAACCTCTGCCCTGCTAGGTGGCATAGGAGTAGAAAACTCCATCCTAACATATCCTTGGTTAGGGTCCTCATATGAAATCCATTCAGAATAAGGCGGATCTTCATCATACAAGACATTCTTCATATCATACTCAGGGTAAAGGAGTAATGCATCCAATATACAAGAATGAGGAGAAACCGCATCCTCCTTCCTATGACTAAACACAGCAAACCTCCCCTCTACCTCAAAAGAAATACGGCCCTCTCTCACATCAATATGACAACTAGCTGTCGTCAAAATGGGCCTACCTAGGATAATTTGGACATCATCAGTTTAAGCATATCGACTACAATAAAGTCTTCTAACACCCAGATGTCTCCTATATTGACTGGCACATCTTCGTACTTGCCTATGGACTGTGTTACAGAACCATCACCCAACTGTAGTGAAAAGGGGCAGCTAGTAACGGTCCTCGGTGCAGCTTATGAAACAAAGCGTAAGGCATTATGCTGACACTTGCACCTAAATCACATAGCCCGCTTTCAATTTCTACCTTACCTGTAATGCATGGGATAGGAAAACTGCCTAGGTTAGGAAGCTTAGGGGGGAAAATGATGGGTCTCTACAAATTTGCCAATCTTGCCACCATAGTTGCTCTCCTTACTGGCCATAGTTATCTCTCTACCTTCTTCCTTTGGTACTTCCTTAGAGTCAGTTAAGTCCTCTTCATCGTCTTTCACGGTGACACAGTTACAATGCTCACGAGGGTTGGGTTTGAGCTTACTAGAAGTCTATCTAGGGGGAATAGATAAAAGAGCAGCTTTCTGGGCAATTTGAGCTTCTAACAGCCTATTATGAGTTGTAAGCACAACAACCTTCGAGACTAATTGCTTAATGTACTCATCTTATTTCTATTGTGCCATAAGCATGTTTTCCATCATTACTTCCAAATTTGACTTTTGGGGCATCTGAGAAGGGAATGTAGGTCTTTGAAAACCAAGGGATACTCTAGCATTCATATGGGGCATATTCACAGTGTTTGGATTCAACCTATAAGAGAGATTCGGGTGATTCTTCCAAACTCGATCATAGGTATTAGAGTAAGGGTCATTGTTCTATCTTGGGTTGAAGTTTTGAATATAATTAACTTCATTAAGGTCCTAGGAAAAAGGACTCCCAACTTGACAGTTCAAAGATATATGCTCAATTGAACAACAAACCTCATAAGGGGAAGGTCACTAGAGTTTACAGTAATAACATTTAGTTGGTCCAGTCTTTTAGCCATAGCATGTACTTTGGCAGAAAATAAAGTAAAAGCATAAACTTCAAGCTTACCTCCAACCAGGCTGGGTTGGGCTCGTTCAATAGACCATTGAAAGTTATTAAGCGCCATCTCCGCAATAAAGTTATAGGATTCATCCTCGATCTTGCTCATTAGAGTTCCTCCCACCGCTGCATCAATAGTGGACCTCACAACTTGTGTCACACCATTATAAAAGGCCTGGATAATCATCCAGTGCTGAAGACTATGATGGGGGCACAAATGCAGTAAATGTTTAAAATGCTCCCAGGCTTCATAGAACGTCTCATCCTCTTTTTGCAGAAAGTTGGTGATTTGATTTCTCAGGCTTGTTGTCTTGCTTGGAGGGAAGAATTTAGCGAGGAAAGCTCTTGTCAACTTATCCTAAGTTGTTATATAAGCTGACGGTAATGAGTGGAACCAAGTCCTTGCTTTATCCCTCAATGAGAAAGGGAATAAGCGCCGACGAATAGTATCACTGGAGACTCCGTTTAAGTTTAGCGTATCGCACACCTCTAAAAATACCAAGAGATGTAGATTCGGGTCTTCAAAAGGAGTTCCGCCGTACTAAGATTGCTGCACTATGGAAATAAGTGCTGGCTTAAGTTTGAAGTTATTGGCATCTACAGCAGGCCGAGCTATGCTTAAGGCAATCTTCTGAACTCCGGGAGCAAAGAAATCACGAAGGTTCTTCTTTCTTCACCCACCATGCTTAAATTCCTTCTTGCCTGGTGCATTTGTTCTTTGATCCTTTGCTTTTTCCTCCTTAAGTGAAAAGTCCTCTCAATCTCTAGATTGGGCTCGTATAAAACAAGACTTCGCATAAACAAAGAAAAATTCCTGCAAGCACTTTCACCAATAGTACCAATGTAATTAAATAGAAAAAAGAAAAATAACAAGAAAACAAAACAAAACAAAATAATAAAAATGCTTAGTCACGTTCTTAAGATAATACTCAATAGTTAGCAATTTAGTCCTCATTAACAATGCCAAAAACTTTATCAACACACTGCCGCAAGCGCACAGATGTTCGTAGCATAGATAAAGATATCATTCCTGAGGGACTAAAGTAATCCATTGAGCCTAGTCTTATCAGAACATGCTAAGCAAAACTCAATTTCAAATGGATTCGATTAACTACTGCAAATAAATAAACTTGTCTAAATCAATAAGAGAAAAAACATCTAGAAATTTTCACAGTTGTGGAAGAGAATTGGATAAAAATGAATGATCATGTGCTATTCTCTAATTGGTAAATTTCGAGGAATTGTAATCTTGTCAAGAAACTTGATATATTCTTTCGAAATCAATCAAATTTGCCTATACTAAGCAAATGTCGTTCTTTTAAACTAATTTGATTTAATCCAAGTTTAATATATTCAATTACTTACTAGCCCTCCCAACATATAAATTTCTCTTTCGAGACGAAGTTATGCTATGTCTATTCAAGCAGTCCAACAATCAAATGTCATTTTTTGAATGTTCACTCGATTGTTTCAAATGTTCAAGTAAATTTTGGCCAGAAATAAACTCACAACATATCAAACACTTGATAGAACAAAATCAAACCAATCGTGAAAATAAGCACGATTCTTTAAAAATCAAAACATGATCCAATAACAATTCCAAAAACTACTAAATTCCTAGACTAAGAAAACTACTCAGATATGATAAAAGATAAATTAACAAAAAAGATCGGCAAAATTTTGAGTGGAAGGGACTTAACTGAGACAGCCTTCAACAAGGGCTTCGGAACCGCCTCATGATCAAAACTCTAACACTCAAAACTCACGCAAAACTAAACAAAGAACTAAATTTGAGAGAAAACAAACTAAACTAATCTAAACTATTCTACTTGCTTGCTTGCTTAGAATGCTCTTGAGTGCTCTTGCTTTGCTGCAGAATGTCCCCATTCATAAGAAACTTTAGTTGATCTCAGCCAAATAGTCGAGGAAAAATGAAGAGGTAATAGGTACAGGCACACCACGGTCTGTGGGGTTCCCTATGGGCTGGCCGTGGTCTATGCTGGCTCTGGAATTTTGCGCTTTCTTTGCTCTACGATTGTGGCATAACATGAATGACCATGGGGGAGGTCAAAATACAGCCATTGAAGGGAAAATGCTAGGTAAAAAGACTCAAAACCCTATAAAATACATAAAACAACTACACCAAAGCATAAATGGAGAATATGAGAGTAAATAATATCATTAAGTACAAAATTCTCCTGAAAACTAGGAAAATAGACCTAAAAAGATGTAGATATTAAGCACTTATCAAACTCTCCCATGCTTAGACTATAGCTTGTCCACAAGCAATGCAAGGATTAAAGATATACAGCCTCCTCAGGAAAGACATATATAACATTCAAATGGCAAGGATGATCCAAAGGTAGCCCAAAAAGATGCAAAAATAGAGTTAACAAATAGAATAGGGAATGAAATTTCAAAAGCTTTTAATAGACCATGATGCAAAACTTGAACCAATCATCCCCCAAGTTGTTAAATACAATCATTCTAGCATATGAAACAAGTAAGACTAGCAAGGCCAGTAGAACCTCACTATAGTTATGTAGCACTTAGCGCTCATGTGTTTAACAATGTATATATATGAAGGTTCTCTCAATTCTCATTCCTTAGACATAAATCTACCATGAGCTTGACAAGATTCTCAGGTTCGCCATCACTAAAATATAAATACACTCATGAGGACTTTCATAGGGATGTAACAGGGCTTAGGGTAAAGGTGAGAGGGAAACAGATATTTTTGGAAATGGGGAGCTAAAAGCCATAGACTAAGAGCTTAAATAATTCTAATGCATCATACTACATCCTTTTCGAACCTTATCAACTCATCAACAAAATAAATCCCAAAATAAAAAGCGATAGAGTCGAATATTACAAATATCTTACATTTGCGCCATGGGTAATCACTTTCTTCAAATTTTTTTTCTTTTCTTGCTTTGTTCAATTCTTTTTTTTTTTTTGGTTGATTTATTTTTTTCCCCCTTTTTCTGTTGATTTATTTTCAAAGAGGAATAGCCAACGGAATTCAAGAACGAACTTTAAAATTGAACTCTTCTCTAAACTTTGCACAACAAAACAAGGGTTTAATCAAATATTTGCATCCCTGCATCAAACAACCAAAATTCACTAAAGAGAATAACAATCTGCCACGCTAATGCCCTATCAAACTTGATGCAAAAGAATGTAACACTCCTCTAGCCATGGCTTAAGGGTCAGATAAGTATTTGGCCATGGGCTAAAAGTAGGAGGTTTAGATTTAAAAAAAAAACGATTATAAGCTCAAAGTGGCTAATAAGGGATATAATACACAACAAGGGTGGCTATTTAGCTGTGGTGTTCAAATAAATCAAAGAAAGAAAAATGCCTCAATCATATTGCCTAAATGCATATGCAAAATGTGGTCTTGAATGAGAGTCAAGGTAAGTTCTAGAGAAATGATGTCAAGGAAGAGTCACACATGAAAGAAAATATGAGACTAATAATGATGAATAGTCTCTAAGGGGTCAAAATCTCACGGGACATCGACCACAGTCAAAACTAGCTCACTAGCACACATGCCAAAATTTCATGTAAGGACTCATGGGGAAAAATCAATTCGCATTCAACATATGGTTAGAACATGAAATTTAGCTCGAAAATTCATTTTCAAACTTTTATGCACAGTTTGGGTGAATCAACGGATCAAACTAATCAAAGAAAACATACCAAATCTATGAAGATAATCATCAGAGAATTTTTTTTATTTTATTTTTTTTGGGTTTTCCTACAAATAATGCAAACTACTAAAATGCAAAAGAAACTAACAAAAGAAAGAAACTAAAATGCAACCTAGAAGAAAAGTAAATGCACTACTAAAATAAAACTAAAACAAAAACTGCAAAAACTATCATTTGAAATATATACAAAGGAAAAAAAAAAAAAACAAACACACCAAAGAAAAACAGGCATCAGATGACAAATATAATAACTAACTCTCCCATGCCTAAATCACACATTGCCCTCAATGTGGGCACATCATAAAAAAAAGGGGAGGGGAGTAGTAGAAATCAAAATTAGAGAGAATGAGGTGGAGGAGGATGGGGTGGTTGTCCGTAGGAGATATGCCAATTTTGCCAGGTCCCTAGACATGCCCTATAGTCTTGGAAATATTGGGTCTGGGAAGCAAGCAACCCACGAAGCTCATCGTAATGCTCTTGGACAAAGTCCCGAAGAGTGGCGCTCTCTGAAGCTACAAAGGCACGGAGGGAAACTTACTCCTCTTGAATGGACCTATGGGTGTCTTGGATATCAGAACAGCCGGGGGGCAGTTGAGAGGAAGAACTAGGTCCTGCTTGACTAGAGTGAGAGGCCGGTTGGTGGGGTACGGGTGGAACAACCTCGTCATCACCAAGTATCCAATAAAGGCTACCTCGGTGAAGCAAAGTAGTACGGTCGACATTAGGAAGCGGTAAAAGCCGGTCCCCAGGGTAAATCCAACACAAACGGCCAGCCTCAACGTTGTACAAGTTCATAATCTTAAAAGCAGCTTGGTTAAGCCGCTCAGACCATGAAACTCTATCCTTAAGATTGGGCTCGACACCCAATAATCTAGCAATAGTAGTTATTATTCCACCAATAACTATCCTACTTTTAGTGGTAACAGCAGCACTAAGCAATTGCGTAGCTAAGAATGAACCTGGATCAACTTAGGCACCATCTAGCATACAGGATAGAAAGTACAACTCAGAAAGTCTTGGGACATTCAGACTACCATCTCGAGTAAACAGAGAACAAGCAAGGATATGCTGAGCTACTCTAATGCAGAGGATCCTAATATGCATGCATTTCGATAAATTGGTACTGTACCTAATGTACGATAATTTAGAATGGAAAATCAAATGCTGTAAGTATATGACTACCTTTGTAGTACTTGAGGGTCGTCTTCATAGGGACGATAGAAAAGATTAAGGTCACTAAGTACAAAGTTAAACTAATTTAGCATCATTCTAAACTAATTAAATAATAAACAACTAAAACTATAGATTATAAATGGGACTAATTCTAAGTTTCCCCACCACCACCTCTCATGAATCTAACATCAATTGATATCAACTCTAATAGAAGGAGCAACATCCTAGCACTAATATAACCAAATGAGAGCTACAAACAGCGAAATAAACAAATAGTGACAAATAGAGAAGGCAGAATAATGGAGAAGGCGGGTAGGGTGGGGAAGAGGGGAGCATGATCAGGGGCTCAGCAAAGAAACATGAGTATTTGATTTAATCCAAATCAAAGCATACTTCAAAGCAAATAGAACAAAACCAAATCAACATTTAAGCAATGCACAACTTAGAAATCAGAAATCAGAACAGCCATTGGGGGAGAGGGAAGTCTTAAATTTCAACATTTAACAACCACTTGAACTTTAACTAGATTGAAATAGGTAATGTGAAACCAGATTATTAGAGCAACAGAGCAATAACCTAAACCACACCCCACCTAAATCAAAAACAAAGCAACAGAGGGGACTGAACTGAAAACAGATGAATCAACTCAACATAAATTCAAGCAAAAATCTAAAGAGGAAATGGAACAACCAAAAACAGATAATGTGAATAGATTAGAATAGCAACCAAACCCAGATAATGGGAAGATGAAGGAGATGAGGCTAAACCACGATCCTGAAAACAGAGCATAAGCTGGGCTACCAAACCGACTAATCTGATCAACAACCTCTAAACTTCAATTGAAAACTTCAAGATCTTGTACCAAATACAGAAATTGATGCTTCTAACCTCAAATTGAGTCAAAATAACAAAAGCTAGGGAGAAAAAACAAAATCGAAATTGAGAAATTGAAACCAAAACTAAAACTACGAATTCGAAACCCTAAATTAAAAACCTGAAAAATGTAAGTAAAACCTAGAAGAAAACCTAATTACCTAGCTTCAATCGCCGCTGCTTCCTTTATACCTGAGCTCTCTCTCGATCTCGTCCTTTAATGTGGATCCGGCATGGACGGCAGATGTGGGTGCTGTGTTGGCGGTGCATAGGATTCGGATGAGGATGGAGGATGTGGATGGAGGTAGCATGGTGCTGGTGGTTCGAAAAGAGAGAAAGGGAGGAGAAACTGAGATGAGAACATGAGATGAAGGGGGGTAGTCGGGTTTTTGGATTCCAAAGCTAAGAGAGGAGAGAGAGTAAATGAGGAGATAAGTGAGAAGGGAGGTCAGGAGGCACGTGACAAACACGTGACCGGTTGGGGTTGGATAGATTTAGGTTTTATTTTATTTTATTTTATTTATTTTGGGTTATAAAAGAAAAAGGGCCAAGGAATTTGGGTGGGGTATAAGTCAATCTAGCCCAACACTTCATTTTCAACATTTTTTCATCATTTTTCCTGCATTTTTTCGAAATTATTAGATACCTACAAAATAAAATAAAATAAAATAAAAATCTAAATATAATAATTATTTCGAGCATAAATCAGGTATAAAGATATCATAAAAATAGCATATTTTTAGCATGAACAAATACCCCTACGCCAAGATTTTGCTCTTCCTCCAGTAAAACAACTAAACTAACTAAAAAGAAACACAAAATAAGGAAAAAAAAATCCTAACTCACTGTCGTAGGAATCACAGTTGCATTTACTATATGCAACAAGCCCTTTAAACCCTTTCGTCTCCGAAGTAGATGAACGAGATCTCGTGAGGTTTTTCAAGTGAAAATCCCATAAAATCCAAAAAGAAAATAAGAACAGAAAATCGAAAATCTTTTTGGTTTTTCCTCAAAGCTAATATATACAAAACTTAGAGAAAGATACATGCACGTTCTACTTAACTAAATCACCCATGTAGCTAAGATGTCGACCTGCATATGAATAGAATGTATTTCAAAGCCCTCTATTCTACAAATGATATCAAAGCACTAATTTTTCACCCCACTGAACATCAAAATTTTGAATCCATCCGAGTGCTTGTGTGCAAGTGTATCATCATCCCAAGACTTAGATTTACTAGAATCAGACTCAATCCCACTTGATTGACACAACTACATTATTGACATATTAACATTGGAAGCAAGCTTTCCCAGCAGCAGTATTGCCTCAAAGGGTAACACCCAGTAGCGTATGCCTCAAAGGGATAGTTGTTATTCCAAATTTTATTTCATCTCTCTTTTTTTCTTTTCTTTATTCATTATTTTCATTCATTATTTTCAGAGTAATCGCGTCACAAGTAAGTGGGAGAATGATTCATGGAAGCCTAAGATCTAAAGATAATGATGAAGGGATAAACGACGATTGGATTACACATCTATAATGAACAATTAGGGTTAGAATTCGGGCTTAGAATGACACACTGAGGCCGAAGACCTATAATGCACATCCTGCTTACATATAAGCTAATAATCAAAGCACAGGGGATTTAAGCTAATCAGAAAGAGTACAAACGTCCCTAAAAATAAAATAAAAAAAAGATCTTTTTGGATTTTTTCAAAATTTCCAAAAAAAAGTATGTATAAATGGGCAACTTACCGCCACATCAAATTCTCACAATGTCCTCCTTGTGGGAACTAAGGCGCAAAAAAGCAAGCGCATAGGCTATATAAGCTTAAGACCACACTAAACCATAAATATATACAAACTAAGACACAATGAAAATAAAAAAACTAAAAACATAGACGAGCCAAAATCAAAATTAAAATCACAAGTAAAACCAAAACAAAAATAAACATACATATTTACAAAAATCAAATCAAAAGAGACGCAAATGAAAAACAAAAACCAAAACCAATCAAACCAAACCAAAACTAGACAAGACACATATAACCAACAAAATAGAAACAACACAAGACTAAGAAGCCACAAAATACCAAACTAGAAAATGATATCAAACTAAACAAACTAACCATAACAAAACAAAACAAGACTCAAAATAAAAGAAACAAAACACAAAACTAAAACACAACCACTAAAACACTAAAAAGGGAACAAAAACAAAAGTTTAAAAAAAAACTAGCAAAAACCAAAACTCACAAAAATAAAGAAACAAAACAAATTGAAACATAAAAACAATACTAGATATCCACAACTAACAAGTATTCACAAAGTCAAAACACAACCAAGGGTGATCATAGCCCACACGGCTCAACATATCCCAAATTACTCCTCAAGATTGATCACCCATATATTTATAGTCCTAAATATCCACAACTAGGCACGAAAATAAAAGAAAACAATCCTAAATATCCATAACTAAGTAGAAAAAGAAGAAGAGAGAAAAAGTTAGAATGATTATACTAGGTCAGGTGCAAAAGTACACCTAAGCTATACCTCTAGAAATCCGCTTAGTTAGAGGTCTTTGGAGCATTAGCTACTCTAGGTTAAGTTGAAAAGTGCTACTCAAATCAAAACTCATTAAAGCACATAGTAATGTATCAAACCAAGAAGCACAACTCTTAATCATATAGAAATAGTGAAAAGCAGTGAGTTGGAGTTAGAAAGAGTACATCCACCTAGCCAGCAAGGCACCAGTAAGGGCTGGCTTCAACTTATCAAATAGTTGAGCCCAATCAGAAAGGAAATGAACATACTCAAAATGAGCCAATATTGAGGTCATTAGCCTAAAAATTATATCGACGTGAACGAGCAGTCTATGTAAAATAGTGGGTGCAAAGTTCACAAGTCTTGTAATATCAAAAAGCACGAGAGTCTAGTTTAAATTAAAATTCTTAGTGCCAACATTATTAGACTCAACAATTTCAGACTTGCAATATTCAAAAAGGAGGTGAGGTTGGACAGGATCAAAAGAAAATGATTCATATTCAGCGCAGGGATCTACATCCAAACTCACATTGACATCAAACCTACATGAAAAAGATTCATATTCTATGGAAGGAATATCATCGTCAAAGTCCTAAATAGTGGGTTCAGTTACCTCATCGCATAAGTCCTGTGAAATATCTTTCGAATCATCTAAATCATGAGGCTTAACTTCAGTCACGGTGCTCATACCTACCCCACCAGGAATCTCAAGGTCGTCACTTACCTCAAATTCACGAGAGTGAGTAAAAGGGGCAGGTGGGTCAGCATAAGCGAAGACATCTGCAGTAACATCCTTGGGTGAGCTGGTGAGGGATACAAGGTCTGGTATAGAGATGTAGGGAGGTCACTCTCTTGTTCTAGATTAGGCAAAGACATGTTTCCATTCAAGTGGGGCCTAGATTAATAAGAGGGATCAAAATCATCATCAAGACTAACTGCAGGTTTAGGAGACCATAAACTAGAGTCAGGCTCACTACAATTCTCCCTAGTTTGATTAAATCATTGAGAATATTCAACAATTCTCTTTTTCATTGTCTCTATCATTTGATCAGTCAATTCATTAATCTTCTTTTCAGCACTTGCACATGTAGCATCAACATAAGCATGATAAGGACAACTATGAGCATCATGATCAGAAGACTCACGATAATTGCATAAAACAGAAGGCAAATAAGGGTGAGATGGGTCATGTGAATCTATAAAGAAATCTTGTGGGCAAGGACTGCCAGGAAAACTATGAGTTGGGTAACCAAAATTATTTCTAGCTTGTTCAAACTTGTAAGTATCCCAAGCTAGTTTTTCAAAGAAATCTCAAACCTCATCTTAAGTTTTAGATAATAATCCTAGGACACCGCCAGGAAAAATAGAGTCAATATAACTCCAAGATTCAGCATTTAGACCCACAGCAATGACCTCACAAAATTTTCATTTCTCAAAATGTTGATTCAATTGAGCATGATAATCATCAAGTCGCGATAAATAGCTCCAAAAATGTTCATGCTCATATTGTAACAAATGGAAAACTGGCATTTGAAGTTTTTAAAGTTTTTAAAGCTTTTCAGTTTTTAGGGGTTTTCAAGTTGTTCTAATTTTTCTAACTTTAGGCTTTTCTATTTATTTTCTTTTTTGGATTTTTGAATGTTTAAAGAAATGCACTAAATCAAGTCACAACTAATTGACTAAATAAAGCAAGATCTATGCAACCTATCAATAAAGTAGCTACGAAAAAGAAAATGCGACCTAATCTTATGCCGTCGTTCCCCGACAACGGCGTCAAAAACTTGTACGATAATTTGGAATGAAAAATAAAATGCCGCAAGTATACGACTATCGTTGTAGTACTTGAAGGTCATCTCCACAGAGACAATGGAAGAGATTAAGGTCACTAATATAAAGTTAAACTAATTTAGCATCATTCTAAACTAATAAACAATAAACACCTAAAACTATAGATTATAGATGGGACTAATTCTAAGTTTCCCTACCACCACCTCTCATGCATCTAACATCAATTGATATCGACTCTAATCGAAGGAGCAACATTCTAGCACTAACATAACCAAATGAGAGCTACAAACAGCGAAATACACAAACAGTGACAAACAGAGAAGGCAGAATAATGGAGAAGGTAGGTAGGGCAGGGAAGAGGGGAGCATGATCAGGGGCCAAGCAAGGAAGCATGAGTATTTGATTTAACCCAAATCAAAGCATACTTCAAAGCAAATAGAACAAAACCGAATCAACATTTAACTAATTCACAACCTGGAAATTAGAAATCAGAATAGCCATTGGGGGAGAGGGGAGTCTTAAATTTCAGCATTTAACAAGCACTTGAACTTTAACTAGATGCAAATACGTAATGTGAAGCCAGATTATTAGAGTAACAGAGCAATAACGTAACCCAAAAGCACCCCACCTAAATCAAAAACAAAGCAATAGGGAGGGATTGAACCGAAAATAGATGAATCAACTCAACCCAAATTAAAGCAAAAGTCCAAAGAGGAAATGGAACAAGCAAAAACTGATAATTGGAATAGATTAGAATAGCAACCAAACCCAGATAATGGGAAGATGAAGGAGATGGCGCTAAACCATGATCCTAAAAATAGGGCATAAGCTGGGCAACCAAACCGACTAACCCTAATCAAGAATATCTAAACTTGAACTCAAAACTTCAAGATCTTGTACCAAATATAGAAATCGATGCTGCTAACCCTCAAATTGAACCAAAATAACGAAAGCTAGAGCAACAAAATTACAATTGAGAAATTGAAACCATAAGTCACTAAAATTGAAACCAAAACTAAAACTATGAATTGGAAACCCTAAATTAAAAACCTGAAAAACGTAACTAAAACCTAGAAGAAAACCTAATTACCTAGCTTCAATTGTCGTTGCTTCCTTTATACCCGAGCCCTTTCTCGATCTCGACCCTTGATGTGGATCCGACATGGACGGTAGATGCGGGTGCTGTGCTGGCAGTGTGTGGGATTCGAATGAGGGTAGACGTGGCATGGTGCTGGTAGTTCGAAGAGAGAGAAAGGGAGGAGAAACTGAGATGAGAACATGAGATGAAGGGGGTGGTTGGGCTTCTGGGTTCCAAAGATGAGAGAGGAAAGAGAGTAAATTAGGAGATAAGTGAGAAGGGCGGGTCAGGAGGCACGTCAGCAGCACATGAGCGGCTGGGGTTGGGTAGATTTAGGTTTTATTTTATTTTATTGGTTTTGGGTTATAAAAGAAAACGGGCTAAGGAATTTGGGTCGGGTATAAGTCAATATGGCCTAATGCTTCATTTTCAGCATTTTTCATCATTTTCCCACATTTTTCTAAATTATTAAATACCTACAAAATAAAATAAAATAAAATAAAAATTTAAATATAATAATTATTTCGAACACGAATCAGGTATAAAGATATCGTAAAAATGGCATATTTTTAGCATGAACACCAAACACTCCCCGAAAGTTCGCCTCAAAATGCATTCGGGTTGAATTCGCGGGGGACTTGATGGTGTGATAAGTCATGCGAGGGGGAAATCCAAAAATACTATTGAAGGTACCTAAGTACAGTTCATACCCTGCAAATGAAACGATATATATCCAGTTTGATATTGAGGCCCTCTAGTGATCTCGACATGGATTGTACTTAGAAATTCTAAGGTTAGGTCCCTATATGTATGCTCTTTGAGTTCCAAAAAGTGGCTCATACCACTTCTAGCAAGCAACCAACGAATATCGTCCAACATTCCTAATCGGGCTAACAAATCCTCATCATAGTATGTAGTTGCTACTACTACACGTTCATTCAAATAATTATACCTAGCAATATGATTAGGATGAGTCCAACTAAGAGGGTGAAGAATGTTACCTCTAGCACGCACGTTGGTTGACGTTCTGAAAGTCCGCTGAGGTCGGGGTGGTGCTTGACTTGATGAACCAACCTCCTTGGTGCTCCTTTGCCTTTTGTTTGGTGCCAAGGTTACAAAACCTAACTAAAAATAAAACTAAAACCAAAAATAAGAACTAAAACCTAGAAAATTGAAGAAAATAAGTGAAAATGTGAAGAATTAGAGAGAGAAAAGGATGGGTATGGTGGATGAATTTGGAAGAAGAAGAAGAAAAGAGATGAGATTTTGTGGTTGAAATGGGGGAATTAAGAAAAAGGAAGGAATTTGGTGTGAAAATGAAGAAAAATAAAGAAGATTTGAGGGAGATTGAAGGTGTTGGTTATGGAGGTTTTAGAGAGAGAGAAGGGGGTAAGAGAGAGAAAGTGTTGAGTGGAGAAGATGAAGTGAGGCGAAAGGGGAACAACACCACGGTCAAAAACCTAGACCACGGCTCGTAGCAGCCCACCACGGAACATGGGGCGCACCATGGACGATCCATAGTGTCTGCTACTACTCCGATTTTTCTATTTTTTTAAGGGTTGGCACCCACGGTCGTATTTTTAGTGTTCCTGACCAGGGTGCCAACATTTTATTGTCATATGTAATTTTTTTTTCTTTCTTCTGTTTTTTTAACAACTAAAAAAAATGAAATTTCAAAAGTCAAAACTATAAAAACAAAAGAGAAAGAAAGCTTGGGTTACCTCCTAAAAAGCGCTCTTTTAAGGTCTAGAGCTTGACCCTTGTTTTAGGCTTGGTCTAGATTAGATAGTGTATGGACATTGGCTTCATCTCTGACCATAAAATCAAACTTTTTCAGTTGAAGATACAACCGCAGAAGTTCTGGCTGTAGGTCCTTCGTCTTAATAACTTTGGTCCCATAACGTAGTGTCTGCGTACAAGACAAATTACTCTCTTGGTCCATCAGACGGGCTAACATCTACTTGCTCAACCCCTACATCAAAATCAACATCGAAACCTTCTAAATGGAGCATAGAGGGAACAATCTATGCAAACCTACAATACTCACTTATCGAAGAATCATGAGAAATAGAGGCCTCAACCTCGGGCTTGTTAGATGGCATAGGAACAGAAAATTCCACCCTAACATACCCTTGGTCAGGTCCTCATATGAAATCCATTCAGAATCAGAGGATCTTCATCATACAAGACATCCTCCATATCATACTCAGGGGAAAAGGGTAATGCGTCCAATATAGAAGAATGAGGAGAAACTGCATCCTCCTTCCTATGACTAAACACAGCAAACCTCCCCTCTACCTCAAAAGAAATACGACCCTCTCTCACATCAATATGGCAACCAGCTGTCGCCAAAATTGCCCTACTTAGGAAATTTGGCATCATCAGTTTCAGGCATATCGACTATAATGAAGTCTTTTAACACCCAAATGTCTCCTGTATTGATTGGCACACCTTCGAACTTGCCTATGGGCTATGTTATAGAACCATCATCCAATTGTAGTGAAAGGGGGGCGGCTACTAACGGTCCTCGATAAAACTTATGAAACAAAGAGTAAGGCATTATACTGATACTTGCACCTAAATCACATTGCCCTCTTTCGATTTCTAACTTTCCTATAACACATGGGTTGGAAAAACTACCTGGGTCAGGAAGTTTAGGAGGAAAAATGGTGGGGATCTGAATAGAGTCATTCTCTATAAATGTGGCAGTCTTGCCATCATAGTTGCTCTCCTTACTACCAGCTATTGTTATCTCTTTACCTTCTTCCTTTGGTACTTCCTTAGAGTTAGTTATGTCCTTTTCATCCTCTTTCATGGTGACACAGTTACAATGCTCATGAGGGTTGGGTTTAGGCTTACTAGGAAGTCTATCTGGGGTTGTAGATTAAAAAGTAGCTTTCTGGGCAATTTGAGCCTCTAACATCCTATTATGAGTTGTAACCATGTCAATCTTTGAGGCTAATTGCTTAATATACTCATCTTGTTTCTGTTGTGCCATAAGCATATATTCCATCATTTGCTCTAAATTTGACTTTTTAGGGCATCTAAGAAGGGAATGGGTTTCTTTGAAAACTAGGGGGTACTCTAGCATTCATAGAGGGCATATTCATAGTGTTAGGATTCGACCTATAAGAGACATTCAGGTGATTCTTCTAACATGGATTATAGGCATTAGAGTATGGATCATTGGTCAGTCTCGGGTTAAAATTTTAAACATAATTAACTTCATTAGGGTCCTAGGAAAAAGGACTCCCAACTTAACAATTTAAAGACATATGCTCAATTGAACCACAAATCTCACAAGGGGAAAGGGCACTAGAGTTTACAGCATTAACATTTAATTGATCCAGTCTTTTAGTCATAGCATCTACTTTACCAGAAAGTAAGTAAAAGCATCAACTGCAAGCTTGCCTCCAACTCGCCTAGGTTGGGCTCGTTCAGTGGACCATTGAAAGTAATTAAGCGTCATCTCCTCAATAAGGTTATAGCCTTCATACTCGGTCTTGCTCATTACAGTTTCTCCTGCCACCGCATCAATAGTGGACCTTATAGCTTGGGTCACACTGTTATAAAAGGCCTGGATAATCATCCAGCGCTGAAGGCCATGATAGGGGCACAAACGCAGTAAATCCTTAAAACGCTCCCAAGCTTCATAGAGCGTCTCATCTTCTTTTTACAGAAAGTTAGTGACTTGATTTCTCAAGCTCGCTGTCTTGCTTGGAGGGAAGAATTTGGCGACGAAAGCTTTGTCAACACGTCCCAAGTAGTTATGCAATCTGATGGCAAAGAGTGCAACTAATTTATCCATCAATGAGGAAGGGAATAAGCGCAGGTGAATCGCATCACTAGAGACTCCGTTTAACTTTAGCGCATCGCACACCTCTAAAAATACCAAGAGGTGTAGATTCGGGTCCTCTAAAGGAGTTCCACCGAACTGAGAATGCTACACTATGGAAATAAGTGTTGGCTTAAGTTTGAAGTTATTGGCATCTATAGTAGGCCGAGCTATGCTTGAGGTAATCCCTTGGAC
>JAKOGI010003257.1:12500-15000 GCA_029747015.1 Carnegiea gigantea | reverse complement strand
TTAGTATTAGAGTCGCTCAAGTCAATTTCGTTTTAATGTTAGAGTTATGATTTTTAGTTTAGTTGAGTCATTATTTCGTTTAGTTGAGTCACTATTTCATTTAGTTTATGTGCAGCAAGAATATACAAGGCAGAACTGATTCGAAAAACAAAATCAGAACATTCACAAATTTCAGTGTAGATGTTTCATTGTTTTCAGCATCTGTTTTATTTTTCTGGAGCTGTTCTGGTGTGCTTTTTGTTGTGCTGATGTTTTTTCTAGATCCAGTAGAATTTTTAGAGTTTGTGTAAGTTTTTTTGAAAATTTTGGAACTGTTTGAATTTTTCTGTGAATTTTGGGCTTTTGTTTGTAATTTTCTACGCAGTATGAGGACAGAACAAATTCAAGAAAAATTATATTTATGTCCTTTGTATTGTGTGGAATTTTCTATCTATTTAGTTCTGATTTAGGAGTTTTATTTTTGATTTTAATTTCATTTTTAGAATTGGGCTGTTTAGGTGTTATTTATTTTCTAATTTTCTTTTAGTTTGTTTGTGGTTGTGTTTTTTGTTTTAGATTTGATCATATTCTGTTTGTGTATTGTCTTTAGCTTTGATTCACTCCTTTTTTTATGTTTTGTGGTTTATAAAAAAGAAAAAGAAAGAATATAAAAATCAAAAAAATCCCAAAAAGAAGATCATAAAAAGAAAATGGTGTACAAGCTTTGTGTTTGTGCTCCACTATTGTTTTTTGTGTTAGGTCGAGTCTTGTTTGGGTCTTTCTTTTCTTTTTGTAATATAGTTTTCTTTTTGTTAATTTATTTTGTTTTGTTCACTTAATTATTTGAGCCTCTTGTTTTTGTTTTAGTCATTAGTTTGTAAATAGTTTCCTAGATGCATTTTCTTTTCTAAAAAAAATTAAAAACTTGAAAATTCAAAAAAAGAAATTGAAAAATATCTTAAAATTGAAAAAAACACGAGTTTCAAGCATGCCAGCTTGTAATTTCCCACAATATGAGCATGAACCTTTCTGAAGCTATTATTGACATTTAATGATTATCGTGCTCAATTGAATCAGAATTTTCAAAAATGGGAAATTTGTGAGGCCATTGCTGTGGGTCTAAATTTCAAATCTTAGGGTTATGTTGAGTCTATTTATCCTGGAGGTGTGCTTGGATTATTATCTAAAACTCAAGTTAAAGTTTGGGATTTCTTTGAAAAACTAGCTTGGGATACCTATGCATTTGAACAAGCTAGAAATAATTTTGGATACCCAATTCAGGGTGAGTATGCTTTTCATGCTAATCTTTACCAATAGGATCAATTTATAGATTCATATGATCCATCTTACTCTTATATGGCTCCTATTTTCTGTGATTATTGTGAATCTTCTGACCATGATGTTCATACTTGCCTTTTTTGTGCTTATACTGATGCTACTTGTGCAAGTGTTGAAAAAAAGATTAATGATATGACTGATAAACTGGTAGAGACCATGAAAGTGAGAATTGTTGAATATTCTCAATGTTTTAATCAAAGTATGGAAAATTATAATGAGTCTAACTCTAGTTTAGGATCTCCTAAACCTGAAGTTAGTCTTTATAATGATTTTGAACCCTCTTATCCTACTAGGCCTAACTTGAATGATGACATGTCTTTGCCTAATCTAGAACGAGAGAGTGGCCTCCCTACATCTCTATCGCAAGACCTTACACCCACACTCGCTCACCTAAGGATGTCACTAAGGACATCCTAGTTTCCTCCGACCCACCCGCACCTCTTTATCACTTTGGTGAGTTTCAGGAGGGTGAAGACCTTGACAGTGCTAGTGAATTAGATATGAGCATCATATGTGAAGTTAAGCATCGTGATTTAGATGATTCAAAGGATATTTCACAGGAGTCATGTGTGGAGGTCATTGAGCCCACTATATTGGACATTGATGATGATGTTCTTTCTATCGATTATGAATATTTTTCATGTGGGCTTGATGTCAATGTGGGTTTGGGTGTGGATCTGTGTGCGGAATATGAGTTTTTTTCTCTTGACCCTATTCAAACTAACATCCTCTTCGAATCTTGCAAGTTTGAAACTGTCGAGTATGATAATCTTGTCGTTGCGAATTAAATTTTGAACAGACTTTTATGCCTTCTGAAATTAGGAGACTTGTGGATTCAGGACCCATGGTTTTGCCTAGGCCTAATTTCTAGGCTAATGGCCCACCGGCTGGCTAGTTTGCATTACATCTGTATGTTTGATGTCTGGGCTCCTATATTTAATAAGTTGAAACGGGCCCTTACTTGTGCTACATTGATAAGGTGGATGTACTTTACTTGGTGCCAACTTTCTTCTTTCTTCTGCATTGATCTTATTGAGAGTTGGTCTTCTGTATTTGACAAGCTACTTTGTGCTTTAACGAATTTTGGTTTAAGTAGCGATGTTCCATTTGATATGGAGTGGTTGATGGTCCATAGGCCTCTATTTGCACAAATTTCTGAAGGCATAGCTTAGGTGTAATTCTG
>JAKOGI010003257.1:0-7500 GCA_029747015.1 Carnegiea gigantea | reverse complement strand
GGTTCGCAACAAAAATGACGTCCATACGCTTATCGATCCCGATCGCACATAGAAGCATGGTCAAGCTCTTGACCTTAAAAAAGCGCTTCTTAGGAAGCAATCCGAGCCCCTTTATAGCTTTAATTCTCTTTCTAGCTAGTTTTTCAAAAAAAAGGAGTGAAAATAAATAAAAAAATAGAGAAGAAGAGAGAGAAGGAAAAAAAAGGAAAAAAGAGAAGAAAACACAAAAAAAGGAGGCAAACAAATGATGGGCACCACGGTCTGTATGATCAAAATACAGCCCGTGGCATGCCCACCCAGCAAAACAAAAAAAACAAGGTGTCTAGCAGACACCACGGTCCAACCTTGGTGCTTCCTACGGACCGTGGTGGTTTGCTACGGGCCGTGGTCAAGGGTTTTGACTGCAGTGCCCTTTCCCTTTCCCCCACAATCATCTTTAAACTCGACTCTTTCTCTCTCTACCTCCCTGTTTCTCTCTCTAAATCCTCCATTATTACACCTTCAATTTCTCCCTTATTTCTTCCCATTTTTACTCAATTTTCACTCAAAATCTTCTCTTTCCACTTAGTCTTTCTCTTTCTCCCACAAATTTAATCTCTTTTCACCATTTTCTTCCCCAAGTTTATCTCACCTTCACGCATCCTCCATAACCATCTCTTTCTCTATCTAACTCTTTCTAATTTTCCACTTAAAGTTTTCATTTTTCTTTCTCACATCTTATTTTTTAGGTTTTTTTTTTCAATTTTTCTTACATTTTACAACCATGGCACCCACCAAGAGACAAAGGAGCATTAAGGAGGCAGGAATGTCTAGCCAAGCACCATCCCGACCTTAACAGACCTCCCAAACTCCACCACCACACCAGCTGAAGGTAACAGTCCTCATCCTATTGGTTTAACTATTCCTAAACATGTTGCTAGATATAATTGCCTAATGAATGAATTGTTGTATCAACTTACTATTATAATGAGGAATTATTAGGCCGTTTAGAATTGTTGAATGATATACGGTGGTTGTTTGCACAGGGGGCATGGGACATTTTATTGTGATTAAAAAGCGTACATATCGGGACCTCACCTTAGAATACTCGAGTACTTTGCATGTTAGAGTCACTCGAGGGCCTCAATGCCAAGCGAGGTATATTTCTTTTTATTTGCGAGGGAAATTTATGAGTTGAATTTAGGTACTTTCAATAGTATATTTGGTTTTCCAACTAGCGCGGATTTACCAACCCGTCAAGTCTCCCGAGAATTTAACCTAAATGCATTTTGGTGTGAGCTTTCGAGGAGCTTTAGGTACGGTACTAGTTCTTCCAAATGCACCTGTATTAGAGACCCTTGCATTCAGGTAGCTCAGCCTATCCTTGCTCATTGTTCCTTTGCTCGGGATGACAGTTTGAATACCTCAAGATTGTCTGAGTTATATTTTCTATCTTGTATGCTTGATGGTGTTTAACTTAACCCTGGGGCATTCTTAGCCCAACCATTGCTAGATTTTTGGGTGTTGAGCCCAACCCTAAGGATCGAGTATCAGGGTACGAGCGGCTTAATCAAGCCGCTTTTGAGCTAATAAACTTTTGTAAAGTAGAGGTTGGACGTTTGTGCTGGATTTGCCCCGGGGACCGGCTTCTGCCGCTTTCTAATGTTAATCGGACCACCTTACTTCATCGGGCTAATCTTTACTGGGTACCTGGTGATGCCATGGTCGTTCACCCCGTAAATCCTCTACCCCGTTCACTAGTCAAGCTGGACCTAGTTCCTCTTTCCAACCACCCCCATTGATTATGCCGACCTCCAAGCCACTCTTAGGTCCATCCAAGAGGAGCAAGTATCCCTTTGAGCCTATGTTGCTTCTGAGAATGCCACTCTTCGTGATTTTTTTCAAAAGCGGCATGAGGAGCTTCGTGGGATGCTTGCTACCCAGATCCAATACTTTCAAGATTATAAGGCGTGTTTACAGACCTAGCGAGATTGACATATCTTCTATGGTTAACCACCCCGCCCTCCTTCCCCACCTCAGTTCTGATTGCTTCTTGTTGCCCCCTTCCCTTTTCTACTTTGTGCAGATAATGTTTTGTTCAAGTATGGGGGAGTTAGTCAGTTGCTTGATGGCATTTGATACCTGACCCGGTTTGGTGTATGATTGTGCATGCATTGTATATGTTGTTCATGCTTGCATTTAGAGTTGCAATGTAGGTTTTAATTTTATGTAGTTAGAGCATGTTAGAAGTACATCCAGGTTACTTTAGGTTGTATTTGGGTTTTTTAGTTTTTTTTAATAGTTTTTGCATTTTCTTGGTATTGTTATTACGAGCATGCATTTTTACTTATCTAAAAAAAATTCAAAAAAATGAAACAAAAAAGAAAAATCCTTCGATGATGATCTTTATAGACTAGGTAGACTTCTTTGATTTAGATTGATCCTTGTATTTGCCCAATTGTGCATAAAAGCATTTGAGAATGAGTTTGCGAAAATGAGCTTCATGTTTTGATCATATGTTGAGTGTGAATTGATTATCCCATGACTCTTTACATGAATATTGGCATGTGTCTACTAATGAGCTAAATATGACCTTGGTAGATGTCCCGTGAGGCTTTAAGCTTTTAAAGACCAATTTATCAATTTAGTCTCTTGTCAATTCATGAGCGACTCTTCCTCGACATCATTTCTCTAGAACTTGCTTTGACTCTCATTCAAGATCACATTTTGCATATGCATTTAGACAACATGATTGAGGCATTCTTTGACTTGTTAACCCAAAAGACCAAATAGCCATCCTTGTTATGTAATATATGTCCCTTACTAGCCCCTTTGAGTCTATATCCATTTTTATTGATTTGAACTTACGTACATAGCCTTTGGCCAAACATTAATGTAACCCTTAAGCCTAGACTAGAGGAGCATTTAGTTAGGGGTTAGTAAGGTGTATTGAGATTCTTTTTGGTGGATTTGGTTGGTTGTTTGATGAAGGAATTTGTGTTCTTATGTTATATGTAAGAAATCCCTTGTCATATTGTACAAAGACTAGAGAAGAGTTGAAGTTCAAAGTTTCATATGGATTTTCATGGCCAACTCTTTTGAAAGAAAAAAAAGAGTGAAAAAAGAAGGAATAAAAAGAGTGTTGGCCTTGTTTAAATTGTAAAAAGTATTTCTAACTTTCAACTCTTTTTGTCTTCATTTAGGGATGTATTTTGTAGTTGAATTATATTGGCCTAAGGAGAATGTTGTATGAGCACACTGGAAATCTTTAGCTCTTAGTCTATGGCTTCTAGCTCTACATTTCAAAACATTCATTCCCCTCTTACCTTTACCCATCACCTCGTTATAACCTCATAAAGTCCTCATAAAGTCCTCATGATTTTGAAAATATTCGTTTCCCTCTTATCTTTACCCATGGCTTCTATCTCCACATTTCCAAAACATTTGTTCCCCTCTTGCATTAGAGAGTCTTATCAAGCTTATAGTAGATCTGAGTCTATGGAATGAGAATTGAGGAAACCTTCTTGCATTTTCCAACACATGAGTGATGAGTGCCACATAACGATAGTAAGGTTCTACCGGCATTACTGGTTCCATTTGTTTTATATGTTAATGTAATTGTATTTGATGATTTGGGAGGTTGATTCAAGCTCAACATTGTGGTCTGTTAATCGATTTTGAAAACTTTATTTCCTAGTCTGTTTGTTAAATGATTTGTGCACTTTTGAGCTAACTTTAGATCAGCTTTGCTATTGAGTTGCTGCCAATGTCTATCCTGAGGACGATGTGAAGAACTTTCCTTCTTAGTGTTGCTTAGGGACAAGCAACGATTCAAGCATCGGGGAGTTTGATAAGTGCTTAATGTGTATATCATTTTAAGGTCATTTTGCTACATTTTTAGGGAGAATTACATGTTTTATGTCATAATTTGTACTCCTATTCTTGTTTTATCCTTGGGTATGGTTCTTTGATGGTATCTATAGGATTGTAGACCATTTAACCCTCATTTGAGTATATGTTAACCCCCACGGATGCCCCTGAGTTGGCATGCCCATGGAGCAAGAGAAGAGCAGAAGAATTCGGTTTCAGCCAAGACCACGGCCTAACCGTGGTGGCTGCCATGGACCATGGTGAGCTTGTAACTGCTAGTCTCTTTATCTTCCTTTGTTGTGCGACTGGGAATGCTCTGGTTGCTGCTTAAAAGGCGTGTTTTAAGGTAAAAAAGAGAAGAGTTTTTCAGCAACCATAGCCTACTTTCACGTCTCTCTTTTAGTTTAGTTTTAGTTTAGTTTTTGAGGTTTGAAGGGTGAATCTTTATTCTTGGAGGCTTGAAGATTGTCGCACAATTTAAAGGTTGCCATTGTTGTAAAGTTTTCCTTCCTTTCTTTGAATTTGTTCTTCAACTCTTGTTTTAGTTGAATTGGAAATATGAGTGAGTAGTTAGTTCTAATCTAGGGATTTATTAACCATAATATTGTAGTTGGACCCCTTGTCTTTGAAATCTTGTGCTTATTTCATGTTTGGAATGATTCATGTTTATCTTCAAATTGGAATGTTACGAGTGAAATTTGGCCTATTTTGCTTGCTTATGCTAGGTAGTTAAATGAAGTACTGAAAGGTGAAACTCACTACTCGATCGTCTTCATAGAACTTGATTTAGCAAAATTCGAGAAAGAATTGCTTGTTAAGAGGAGACATAACACTTATAGATCTTCAACCTAAACTAAATCAAAGATACTTGAGATAGTGTTAGTTGAATTCGTTTAGGCAATTTAGTTTATTTCGAAAGAAAGGATTAAATTTAACTTGAGTGCAATTACTTGAATCATTCAACTTGTGAAAAGTGCATGTTTAGTTCTATGATCCAACTCTCTACTTGGGAAGCAAATTCCTAGATGCTTTACTTTGATTGAATTTTCAAATAGTTAATTAGCTTATCTAACCCGACTCATTAAAAGAATTAGTTGTTTAGCAATGTCAATAAGTCATTGACTCTAGAGCTATAAAACGGGTCGGGTCAGATCGACCCATTTAATAAACGAGTCAATTTAGTGTCGGCCTTGAAAATAGCTTAGATTTGCTCAAAACTGAAAAATAACAAGTTTTCACACTAAACGGTCAAATCGTGTCGACTTTGGGTCGAAATCGATTTGGTTCGGGTCGGGTTCGTGTTTCTCTCAGTAAATTCGAGTCGGGTTATCGTGTCGGGTCAGACTTTTACAGCCTTAAATTGACTCGATAGATTGCTTTGGTCTCTGAGGACGATCTTTTAATTCATACTATGACACCTGTGCGCTTGCGAACGTGTCACACCGCCTTCATTTAATAGGGTTCACGCTCTCGAACCCTTAGGCTCTCTCTCTCTCTTTTAAACATCGATGAATCTCTCTCTCTAATAGGCTTCTCGGTCTGCCTTCTCCGGAGACTTCAACTGAGCTTTTGGACACCTTGTCTCGATGTTACCACCCCTCTTGGCCCCATTCTGATGTTACCTTCGACACCAGACCCCGCTGTTCCTCGAAAACCGCCACTAAAGCATCCCAAGTGATGACCCTGCAACCCTCTATCACCGCCTCATTTGAACTCACCATCTTAACTACCATCCTTCCCAACCAAAATGCCACGCCATTGAGTAGATCGGCCGTCGATAGTTGACTGACACCATCCACTCGTTGTAATGTGGCACTTCGATGGCAGCGCGTGACTTACACAGGTGGCTGTGTTGATGTTTTTGCATGGTTTTGTGCTAGGAATGAGTAGATTGGCAGGCATAATGGATTTAGGAGAAAGAGACAACCGAGGTTGTCTTTGGCGGTGGCGCCTGACAGACATGCATCTCCCCTCCACGGCAGATCTGATGGATTTCAGGTATGCTTTCATCCCCTTTTTTTGGGGTCAGTGGGTGGTAAATAGATAACGATCATTTGAAACGGGAGTGTGCAGATCTGAGTTGGGAGTGCATTTCGGGTCTTAGGCAGTGAGGGGTCAGGCTCCAGATCCATCGGGACCTTTGCGATTTTGATGGTACGGGGTATGGCTTGGGTCACACAGACGTTATCAACGGGGCAGGGTGTTGGGTTTGTGACTCCTCAGGGATGGGGTGGACTCGGTTTACGCATAATACCATATCACACAGAATGGAAGTAGTGTCATGTTATCTCGATATAGATTAGCATTATCTTGATAGCATGATAGTCCTAAGGCATATAAAATTTTAAGCTGATTAGTCTCGGTTTTGCATATTTTCTAGTCATACGGAATAGTATAATAATGAAATTGCATACTAGTAGATAAACATTAGTATGTGAACCGAGATTCATGTTCAATTATTCCCTTGCAACTACCAAATCAATAGTAATTATGGTGTAATTATGTGGCCGTTAGTTGTTGGTCAACATATCACATAGAATCCGTCTTGAGAGCTCGTCACTTGATATACCCGTTATTGGATACAGCGAACATTTCCTTTAATTCACGCTTTCTTCCATTCGCTTTATATGTAAAACAATTGACTAACGCCATCTAGTTTCGTATATCGTCATCAACCCTAACTCTCAAAGAATTCCTCAATTTTGCATGTCGTGCGACGTTAATAGCTCATAAAACACTCATGACTAACAAGTGCAAATCCAACTGAGAAGTTCGAACTATACGATGGAATTCCTTATTTCAGGCTTTTGTTATTCTAAGACGCCTGTCCTGGAAGCTCATTACTCCATAGGCTTCTACTGTAACCTTAGTTATCTTTCCTTCTTCTCTATAATATTTAATCCTCTTAAATCTGGACCATCAAAACAATGTACATAATGACATCAAGGTCTACTCAGATCGACCATCTCTATTCCAAAATTTGGAAATTCTTACAGTACTTTATGCTATCCCATTTGACATGCTTGTACATGGCTTGGCAAAACTGATCTGAGACTCGAAAGCAGAACTGAATAACCCGGACCCATACCTGACCTGACATCTGAAATAGGATCACCAAAGAGTGGACCCGAAACTCTAATTGATCCAAACTGAATTACACCTGATCCGAAATTTTCTACAAAGTTGCTCATTTTGGCATGATAAGTTTATTGGACAAAAATCGGTGGACCCGAAGTTGACCTAAACTGAAGTTCACTTGACCGAAACTAAACCGATCAGACATGTCACTTAACTTGAATATGACCCGAGAAATTAAACCCGACCCGTACCTAAACCAAATGACCCATTTGAAGGGTCTAGTCATACCATATTGAATTTGTATTGCTCAAGCATCCGTGATTACATTGGCTTTGACGGAATGTCCTTGCCGACGAGAAAAAATCTTCTTCAACAGGGAGTTTGGATTATCTGTTCCACACTCGAATTAGGCCTTCTTACCTGGATGATGATGTCGTTGGTGCTCATGTAGAATGTGTAGAATTTATAGAAGTATCAACGCATGTATGCGTATATTTGCAAGTACACACATACAAACATATATATATATATATATATATATATATATATATATATATATACACATATATATAT